>JASAMW010002563.1:0-19749 GCA_030247985.1 Epsilonema sp. ZAB3_2 | reverse complement strand
CTGAGCTGGAACGTTTGCATATTTGGGTTGGCCCAACAGTATACTGTATTTCTGCATTTCGTGGGACCTGCATTTTGGTGATAGCGCAGTAGGTTGCCCGATGCCAGGCGACCTCCAGCTGCGTTAGCTGTTGCTTATTCTCCAGACTAATGTAGTGCTGCGTATTGGTCGCAGTCTCGATGAGGAAACAGGAGTCCCTCGCATCTCTTCGCTCTGTTTCCTTCACCTCCTTGAAGAGGGTTTCGTAGATCTTGTAGCCGTATACTCGTCGGTTCAGGTCATCAGAATTTAGCTGATGAAACAAAGTTGTAAAGCGGTGTATACTTAGTGTTCATACTACGGTATTTTGGAAAACTATTTACTATTGATTATTTTGGGAAAATCATTGACTATTTAGATTCATCATTCAAAGAATCTATGTACTAGTATTTTATTTTGGAAAAACTGATGAAAGTGATGTTTCAACCGATTCTTCCGTTCTTCCGTCACCTGATTCAATTATGAATCGAAAATATAAAATACAGTATGGTACGTAGAAGCAGAAATATATAATAATTCTGCTTTAGGGGAACACTGTTTGTTTGTTTGTTTGATTGCTTCTTCTCACCGGGGGCGATTCGAAGACGCAAACGTCGTTGCCCTTCAGGATCAGAAATTTCGGGTCCCAAGTCTGCCAGAGTTCGCCGATGGTGCCGCGCTCGTTGCGCTCGCAAACCCAACCCAAATAGACGATCTGCAATGCACAAATACGTAATTTTACGTACATTGGGAAAGAAAACTAAACTAGAGGAAATAAGAAGCAGCAACAAGAAACATAAAGAAGGGTACCACGAGGCAAAATGGGAAAATCTACGAAATAGCACAACACCGTCTTTGCTGTTTTAGGGGGAATGATTTTTGTATGCCCCCCCCGCCCCCCAGTTTTACCTCACAGTAAGTACCCTGAATCCGACTAACCCTACTGTAGGTGTCATCGAATGCAGTGCGAAGAAAATGGGTGTATGTACGTATACCCAACCAGAAGTGTACGTAAACCTGTTCGCTAGAATGCAAGAATTTGTTGGACATCTTGATGGACTTGGTGTTGAGGCGATTGATGTTTGCGGAGATGTTGCTGACCCACTGGTCGAGAATTTTCTTATCTTCGCAATGAATCACCCCAGAACTGGTGCCGTCTACTGCTCGAACTTCGAAAGCGTTGGCTCTGCAAAAATGTCGACAAATTCAGGTTCGAATAATGATGAACCAAATAGCTCATTTGAAAGAGGAGAGTTCAAGGAATCGATTAATAAAGGTACCTACTGTACCAACCGGTAACGTACGTACCTAGTAGCCAGTAAGTGCCATATACAGTATCTGTCTCAATCGGTCCATTGGTTGGTGAGCTTATTTTATTTATGCATCCCTGGATCTTTGGTGGCCGGATTTTCCCATGGCCGGATTTACCCACATAGTACGCTACCAGTATATACTATTTTACTATTTTTACCATAGTAGTTTACTATTTTACCGTTTTACCATTTTTTACCATTTTACTATTTTTTACCATTGTACTAGCCTATTTTTCGTATTGCCTTACCGTAGCTTATCCGATCCCCACAGGTATCGGGTGAGGTAGGCCATCGGCAGTGGGATTTTCACTAACGTCTTCCATCCCTCCGGCGCGTCTTCGGTCGCCGCCCCCGTTCCCGTACTTCCGCCGTCGTAGGAGGCGCGAAAATTGCGACTTCTCAGTGATCCCTACGATGAAAACAAGGGTTTTCAACAGTTGCTGGCACCTGTCCTCATGGCTGAGTGGCTACATCGAGACTGACGGGATGAAAAGGCCGTCGGGGTTCGATTCTCGCCGAAAGCTTTCCTTGCTCGTATTTTTGTTAGTTTTTATAGGGTACTGTAAAGGTCGGTGTACAGCCCGATACCGTGTATTGCCCGATCCCGTGTATAGCCCGCCCAATTTGGCTTTATTGCAGTTTTGGCTCGTGTATTGCCCGATATCGGGCAATGCAAAGAACTGCGTTCACAAGACCTTGTTTGCCCCATTGCGAGCCAGAAAACCACGGAATGTGTAGGCTATGAGGCTGAAAATAGGTTGGCAATAGATGTACAACGTTATTAGCAGTTTGATCATTGCTGTTGGGAGCTGGGATCGGTCTGGCATCTGAGCACAGCAAGTGAAAATACCGATTACTGTCTCGCAAGGCAGCTTTGAGTCTTGAGATCGAGCATTATACCAAAAAATGGGATCATTCACTCCATGATAACATTTTGGGTGAAAATTGGAGCAAAAATCAGCAGGAGGTATAAAGTCCCTTGTATAGCCCGAGCTTTTGTATTGCTCGATCCCGTATATAGCCCGCCCAAATTGGCTGATCTTGTTTGTATTGCCCTGCAGGGCTATACACCGACCTGTACAGTAAACCCCTTTGTCGACTCTTTTTGACATCTGCTGTCCTCATGGTCGAGTGGAAGCACTACTTGCCGTTTGCATACAGTACATACATATGTACGTACGTACGTACGTATGTACCTACGTACAGGGTACTGTGGGATAAAACCGGCCACACAAGCTTTTTTAGCTTGCCTGTTTCCTCAAAAATGGAATCGATTGCTACGTTTTCGATCGGTCTATTGGTTTACTGAGATATGCAGCGCAGTTCTGAAATATGAGATTATGAGATATGCAGCAGTCCAGAAAAATTTTCAGCTAAAATGGATGCATTACGCAATCAACATGTCTTTGTTTCTGAAACTTCGTGGCCCAGCTTTTCCATTGCCCAGTTTCCACCCACTCTACCCTTTTTCTCTTCTCTTCCCTTACCATCCAATTGTTGCTGTCGCTGAGTTTCTCGATGGCGCTGCCGCTGGCGTCGCGCATGAGGGAGCCGCCGCGCAGGTAGGGCGCCATGTGTGTGTAGTGGCGGACGGTGAGACTGACGTCATCACCAGCGGTTTTCAGCGCCTTCACCACCTCGTCGTGCCGCCGACTCTCCACATTCGCCCCGTTCACCTCCACGATGGCGTCGCCCACGAACAGCTGCTCGGATCGATCCGCTGAAAAAACAATCGCCATAGGATGTCAAGGGTACTACTACCTCTACCTAGGCAAACACCAATATACAGAATACTCACGATCAGTAGCACAGTACACCTCCCCACAGCTTTCACCAAAATAAAGCCATTGCTGAGATATACTAGGTGTCCGGGTTTACCCCCCGTGTTCGAGTTTACCCTCCAGTACCCTACCAATCGCATGCATGCTATATGAAAGTAGGTATCCAAGGTGGTGTAGACCCAGAGTAACGCTTACAGGGGAGTAGGTAGGTAGCCGACAGAAACCTGAGGCGCAAAATGCCAAATTCATCTCTTTGCTTGCCACCTTCCGGCACCTCTTCATATCTACTGTACCAGTAATTTTGCGCCTCTGGCAGCTGAATTTTGGGGCGCAAATGGAAAACTGGGGCGGAAATGCGCCTCAAGTTGCCATGTACCTACCCCCAGACTTACCTAAATTACATACCTACTAGCTTGATAAAAAGGTGGTGCTACGGTAGGTATGTTATGTACAGTACAGTACGTAGGTTGGGACGACAATCTTGGTTGAGCTGTACATACACGTGCATCTCTTGGACCTTCCGAGCCATTCTTATACCTGCTAGGCCTTTGAATATCTTTGAAATTAGAATCGGAATCTTTCCCGACGTATCAGCTCCGCCCTGAAAGAGGAAATGAAATGCAAAGTTTCCGACCTAGGCTTAGGCTTAGGCTTAGGCTTAGGCTTAGGCTTAGGCTTAGGCTTAGGCTTAGGCTTAGGCTTAGGCTTAGGCTTAGGCTTAGGCTTAGGCTTAGGCTTAGGCTTAGGCTTAGGTTTAGGCTTAGGCTTAGGCTTAGGCTTAGGCTTAGGCTTAGGCTTAGGCTTAGGCTTAGGCTTAGGCTTAGGCTTAGGCTTAGGCTTAGGCTTAGGCTTAGGCTTAGGCTTAGGCTTAGGCTTAGGCTTAGGCTTAGGCTTAGGCTTAGGCTTAGGCTTAGGCTTAGGCTTAGGCTTAGGCTTAGGCTTGGACTTGGGCTTGGGCTTGGACTTGGGCTTTAGGCTACGGCTGTCATTCGCACTTATCAACGTAAGCACTTCCACTTCCCCTATATGAAAGTTTGGACAAGCCAATGGCTAAGGCTTGCTTAGGTGAGTGCTTGGTTAGCGTTGTGTATGGATGTGCCAAAAATTTTTATTGGGTAAAATTATATCTGGCAACATTTTAATTGGTTTTAGGGCAAAAACGAATTACCGCAAAACACAAGCACCACATCAATGCACGATAAAATGCCTACCCCAAACGAAGGACCGTTTTGGTGTATAGAAAAAGTGGGAGTGAGTACAGTATACAGGTAATATGCTACATCACAGTACGTATACGTAGGTACAGATAGGCTGAGCAGAGTTGGCAGTTACGTACATAGTGAAGGAAAATCGATATCTGTTGACCGCTGTCCGGCGCTTGTCTATTCTCGCTACTACGCTGCTACTAAAATTCTGCCAACGGTCTTGGTCACTCCATGTTTCCACCGAATGGCTCTGACAAAGAAGTGACCAAGAAAAGAGCAAGAACTACTAAAGGGTCGCACGCCGGGCTGAATATTGACTTACGCACACTGCCAACCTTGCTCAGCCTATCTATACCGGTACCTATACCGTACACACGTACGTATAGACAACATAGTGTACCTTCACAGAAAATCCCAAACCGCCATCCTTTTCTCGTCGAATGGTCACCACTCTTAATCCGGTATCCTTACATTCCCGCGGTGGTTCACCCGCTTCCGTTGCAACATCCTGCTGTGCCAGCGAAGACTGCGGCACTTGCACCGTGAGGTAGTCTTTGGTCAGTTCCAATCTGGCGGGTCGCCCCAGACCCTTTCCGTCGCTTATCAAAACCAATCCGTGATGAATCTAAAAGAACATAACGTCGGTGTTACCCTATAAGCAAGAATATATAATTGGGCTTAGGGGAAGAATGGAGAGCACATAACATAACTCCAGCTATGAAGGCAGGCAGGGTACGTGCGGGACTTTAGGCAGCGTTATGCAGCACTTTTTGCTTATTTTTTTATGCTGCATTTTTTATCATTTTTTTTATTTTTTTATTTATTTAAATTTATTTAAATTTATTTAATTTATTTAAATTTATTTAAATTTATTTATTTATTTATTTTATTTATTTATTTTTTATCATTTTTTTTATGCTGCACTTTTTGCAGCGTTATGCAACTTGTGCAAAATTCTACCGTAGACGAATGAAGAAGATATTGGTTGGAAATGGCAAATGAAAACGCAACTGTGACAGAAAAGGTGGCACCCTTGGAATCGCCAAAACTCATGGGTGTGCCCTAACCAAGATGTATTTGAGAAGGAAAATTTGCCAGATGTACCAGGGAATCGAACCCTGGGACCTCTCGCATTCGGCGAGCGCCTTATCCATTTGACTACACACCCGGATGACCTCAGTGCTCAGGTAACGTACCGTAGTACCTACATGTATGAACAGTAGGTACAGTACGTACCGCACAGGGATTTGAACGCTGTAAATTACATATGTGTACATGCAGTATTGTATTTTTATACCTTCGTACCTAACGGCAGGTAAAGAACATTTTACGACCGGAATGTTTTATCTAGTACCTCGTTCCAGAAATATATCCTTGTACCCGGAAACTCGTAGGGGTCATAAATTTTTCCAAAAATCCTTGAATTTCCAGCAGCCAAGCTGCCTAACATTTTTCAGGTTTTTTTACAATTTTTATCGCTGTTTCAAAACACAGCCGTTTTCGACAAACTACAGTAGTAAATAGAATATGTATGAAACGTATAGAACTACGTTGCAATTTTTTCAGGAAAATAAGATATATCTTGGCCGAAATATTCAGAGTTTCACCACGAGTGACGTGGCGTGCAGTTCAAAAAATTGTTATCAGCTGAACCTAGCTGAAGAAAAGAGACACAGTTGCTGTTGTTTTTTGGGGGAAACTTTAAGATGTTAGTTCCCAATCGTTTAATGGTCGCTTGAACAACAGCATACAAAGTAGGTGTAGCAGACAAGAAGCAGCTTGTGGAAAGGGAAGCGCATAATATCCAAAATAACAACTGCCACACGCAATTCTCAGCTTATTTCCTACGCGCAAAGCAAGGGGGGTCTGTTCAATTTTTCTCAAAGAAACTGCCGATTTTTGCAAGCTGGTGTCATCACTCAGTTTGAGAAGCTCAAGGCTTCTTCAAAATACATATTTTGTAGGCCTATACGTTTCTTACCACATCGAATCTTTTCCTGCTACTGGCTACAGTAGTTGATGATCGAGTAGCTGATGTCATTTTCGCTTCCAGAGGTGAATTTTTGTGTATTATGGAGCACAAAATGGAGTTGAGTTGAATACTAAAATTTCAGCCTAATCAGTGTGCTACACGACTGCAAAATGTAGGAAACAGCGGCAGCTATGAGATGATTAAAACGCAACTGGGAAGAGCGCAGCGCGAAGAAGGAAGCAAAGCTGCTTCTGGGCGCTTGTTCCGCGTACGTTTTACAACGAGATATCACCTTTCGGCAGTGCATAGAAGAATGCAAAGGTGATTGGGAATATTACAGCACGTAATAGCGTAAAGCGTGTTCAGAATGAGCTCTAAGAGAAAGCTGCCAGCGTAACGTTAACGTAGGTATAAGCACGACCGATAAAGCAGAAAGCAAAAGGTGAAGATAACGATCCTGCAAATCTTCAACGAATAGGTGGTGATTGACGTTTAGAGGTTTAGTAGGCCGGATGGATGGGCAGGGCAAGCAGCAGTCCTTTGCTTTTGCTCAATTCTCTTGTTCAACAGACACACACTATCTCTTTCTACTGGTTGTAACGAGATTAAAGTCGAAAGATGGAAAGTTTACACGAAGGTGCAAAGGCGGTGTACGGAAGTCATTTTCTCGTATATAACATTTCGGGGTTAGCAGTAAAGTACATAGTTGTATTACGTATACGTACCAACTGTTTGTGCGTCTTTTTGGAGGCATATGCAGTGTCATGTACTGGAAATGTACGGTGGCAATGTGCAGTAAACAAACAGATATTGTGTAAAGTGTTTTCAAGTGCTATCAGGTGTCAGTGTCACAGTCGCCTGGTCGTGGTAGGTGGGATGGGAAAAGGGCGAAGAGGAAAGTTACAAAGTAATCGACAACTGGTTCTGTACAATATCCATGACATGCATTGGAATTGCACACGCCAAAATTAAAATTTTATTATTATTATTATTATTATTATTATTATTATTATTATTATTATTATTATTATTATTATTATTATTATTATTATTATTATTATTATTATTATTATTATTATTATTATTATTATTATTATTATTATTATTATTTTGAACGAGGTGTTGCATTGAGTGAAGACTATTATTATTATTGAACGAGGTGTTGCATGTGAGTGAAGCGTATTTTAATGACGTTTTCATTCATTCAGCCGTTGGGATGGGATTATCGCAGTATCTGCATATACCTATGAAATCATAAATTTTGTTTGCAGACCGTGGCGCGTCTTGCCACGGATCAAAGGGCAACGGGATCATCGGTAAAGGAGAACGATCTGCATCGGTTATTGCGCGGTTGGTGTGTTGTGCATAGTACATAAAAAAACTGTACGTACGCTGACGTTGCACATGAAAGTGTACGTACCTATCTATAATTCATACGAATGTATATACTGCATGTACCTCTAGGAAAACATTACGCAACCAGACGAATCCACCAGTTTCGCGTACTGTAACGCAACCAACCATATCCCGCAGCACGCATAGGTTTACATTATGTACCATTAGGCAGTACTGCCCAGTTGACTTTGGAAATAAACAGGATCTATGTATCAAATCGACCCTTTAGCAAATGGATCAGTGATCAGAAGCTAAACGAAATGGATGAGCGCAAACGTGCAGACTATACGGGGCATGACATGCAATATGCATCATGCATGGTTTATGCACGAATATGGTGTTTACTTCCCATGTAAATGTTCCGACTTCTATGCCCAAAAAAACCGTATAACTACTGTACATACTGCGGGTAACCTGTATACGGTAGCCTTCCAGATCAAACAAAGTTTAGACAGTTTGCCCTAGTGCAAAATATAGTACATGTTTGTTCGAAACGCACAACCAAAGCTTTGTGAACTGTGTTTATCTGGTCGGTTGGCTGCATTGAAACTACTGAAGCCGAAAGCGACTTTTTCATTCCACCTCGTGCCATACCTTTAAGCTTTAAGCATGGGTCAACTGTCTCGGTTTGACGTGATCACGATCTTATTTTACCTACTACAGGGTGCTTCACCATACACCGACCCAAGAGTGATAATACCCGCGACCACTACCGCATCATCCAGTAGTGGCTCCTCTCCATTAAAGATCATCACCAGCATCCTAGAAGTGAAGCGGGAAGAAGAGAAGGAGTTGTTAAAGGCGACCATCACCAACAAACTGCTGGACATTTTCATGTTTCCTCAGATTTTGGACCTGCGCTTACAACCTCAAGTAATCGCGCCGCGAATACGCAACCGCCTGCTCGGCATTAACCTCTGGCCGCAGATCCTGGACTTCACGGTCAATCCCATGATTTTGAGTCCGCCGATCGGCACGGGGTTAATGCAAATTCACCTGCAACCCCAGATTTTGAGAGGCAACATTTGGCCGCAACTTCTGAGTCCGGAGCTGGCTTTTCACTTGCTGAACATCGAGTCCAAGATGCGGATCTTAAAGGGCGGAAGCGGCAAAGATTTGCCCATAGTAAAGGTGTTAAGTAATTTTTGAAAACGCTTGGTGAACTTACTGTATGAAGTTTTGCTGAATCGATTCAACCCATCTGTCTCTTCGCGATTTTGCCTCCTCGCAGAGAAACCCACTTCTATATTGCGCGAAACGTTGGTTCGAAAACACGCATTCCAGGTCGGAGTTCTCTGTGAGGAAGCAAAATCGCAACGAGATAGGTGAGTAGGATCGATTCAGCGTGTAAAACTGCATAGGTTTACGGTAGGTTTACCGAAAGAAAATTTTTAACATCGATCCTCGCCTTCACTATGGGAAATCTTTTGCCGCATCCGCCCTTTAGGCCAGGAAACCAAGCCCTGCCTGCTCGGGGGTGAAATGAAATTTCACTTGCTCAAGGTGAACATGAATCCGAACATTCTCACGCACGATCTGAGCCCGCGGCTACTATGTCCTCATATTTTTGGCCAACTACTCAAGATCAACATGAATCCACAGGTGGCAGCTTTTGAGAACAGTCCAAAAGCTTTGAGCCCTGATATTAGCATGCAACTGTTGGAGATAAAGAAGAGAAGAAGAAAAAGAAGGTGAGAAAAAATATACAGTACGAGTACGAATACTGTATGTTATGTATGTAGTACATACGTTGCCTATTATAGGCTGCAGGGGATCTGTGATGTAATTTGCGGATTTGTCGTCTAATGCTAATATTTTTAAGCGAAAAGTGCCTTGATATGCCAAAGAAATCATATAAAAAGTGATAGTCACGTGCCTTAGCCTAACAGTAACAGAACAGCGTAACAGTAGCAACCGTAAATTCCATGTCTTTTTGTTTGAAATGCAGATTGTGTTGTGTCACGCGATTTGCCACGGTTCAAAAGAGAATCGGACCATCAATATACAAACGAAAACGGCCCATCATCTAAAAGGTGTCCATTACGCAACCAGGCAAGTAGCATCCAAATTCGCGCAATTTCGCGCGTAATTCACGCCGAACATACACCATACGTATCTAAAATTGCGCAAACCCACTTCGCATGCATTTTTGCATCGCCGCTTTGAAAGTGCGGGGAACAAGCGAGTAATTCTAACACACGCAGCGACCCTTTAACAAACGGATCAGTGATTGTTTTGTTGCTGCGTCTGTCTGTTTCACACCTGCAAAAGAATCTTAAAAAAGCTCAGAGCCATCATAAGCCATGTACTTACAAGTGTAGTACCCTATGTGTTACTTGCAGCCATGAGCGGTCAACTTTGTCTTGACATCTCTGTCATTTTCTGCGTGCTTCAACTACTACAGGGTGTTTCAGCATATGGCGAACGCGACCATGTCATTACACCCGAAACCACTACCACTGCCTCTAGTAGCAGTAGAAGCGGCTCCTCAGCGGTGAAGATAGTCACTAGCATACTGGATGTGACGCGAGAAAAAGATAGGGAGTTGCTAAAGGCAAGCGTTACCAACAAACTGCTCGACATATTTCTGTTTCCGCAGATTTTGGACCTTCGCCTGCAACCACAAGTAATCGCACCGCGCATCCGCAATCGTCTGCTCGGCATTAAACTTTGGCCGCAAATCTTGGACTTAACGGTTAACCCCATGATCCTGAGCCCACCGATCGCCACGGGGTTAATGAAAATTCGTCTGGAACCGCAAATTCTGAGAACCAACATCTGGCCGCAACTACTGAGCCCCGAACTGGCTTTTCACCTACTCAATGTCGAGTCGAAAGTGCGTATTTTAAAGGCGAGGGGTCCCCAAAAAGGAAATAATAATTGCCCGAAACTCAGTTATATGATTTCTGGAAAAATTTAGTCGACAAACCGCTGGGTATTTTGTTACAACTTTATCAGCTTTCCAGTGCCAGAAAGAAAGCTACACTCAACTTACTGAAAAAGTAAAAGTTTTGAGCAAACTAATCCAGGGTAACATTTTTATTTTCACCGCTTTGAGTACCACTTGCCTTTAGGCCAGGAAACGAAACCCTGTTTGTTGGGAGGCGACGTAAAAATGCACCTGCTCAAGATTACACTGAGCCCGCATATTCTCACACACGATCTGAGTCCACGGGTACTGTGCCCGCATATTTATGGGCAACTGCTGAGAATCAACTTCAGTCCTCGGGTCGCCCATTTTTCCAACAGTCCCAAAGCTTTGAGCCCCGATGTTAACGTGCAACTATTGGAGATAACGAAGAGAAGAAGGAAACGGAAATGAGAAGCTGAATCTGGACCAAATAATTGTTTATTATTATTGCTAATATTTTTGAGCGAAAACATGAGCTTTTGTACCCGTGGACTCAGATCGTGTGTGAGAATATCGGGCTCAGTGTATCTTGACAGGTGCATTTTTACGTCGCCTCCCAACAAACAGGTTTCGTTTCCTGCCTAAAGCAATGGTACTCAAACGGTGAAAATAAAAATGTTACCTTAGTTTCTCAAACTTTTACTTTTTCAGTAAGTTGAGTGTAGCTTTCTTTTCTGCACTGAAAGCTGATAAAGTTGTAACAAAATACCCAGCGGTTTGTCGACTAAATTTTTCCAGAAATCATATACTAGTTTCGGGCAATTTATTATTTCCTTTTTGGGGACCCCTCGCTTTAAATACGCACTTTCGACTCGACATAGTAGTGAAAAGCCAGTTCGGGTAGTAGCGGCCAGATGTTGGTTCAGAATTTGCGTTCCAGACGAATTTTCATAACCCCCTGGGTCGGGGCCAGACATGGGAACCTAATCCAAACCAAATTACGAAATCGGGGGTGGCTGAGGAAGTCAAAACGAAACAAATACACATTTTACCCTTACAACTCCCTATCTTTTCCCCACATCCACTCTGACTTCCACCGAGACCTCCTCCTAAGATGTATGTTGGTAGAATGCCTCGCATTCTGAACACCCTGTATATTGAAGCCGCGGAAGACAAGAGCAAGACAACGGCTGATAACACATAGCTACACTTAAACATGCTAAGCTCACTTTTTTATCTTTCATTAAACAACAGACGCACAACAAAACAACACACGCTCTTACCTTCCACTAAACCGATAATCATCGAATGCAATTATCTATATTTCCGGAATCCGGAAATTGCGCGAATTTGGATGTACTTGCCTGGTTGCGTAATGGACACCTTTTAGATATGGGCCGTTTTCGTTTGTATATTGATGTCCGTTCTCTTTTGACACCGTGGAAATCGCGTGACAACACAATCTGATTTCAAACAAAAAGACATGGAATTTACGGTTGCTACTGTTACGCTGTTCTGTTACTGTTAGGCTGGACGTGACTATCACTTTTTATATGATTTCTTTGCATATCAAGGCACTTTTCGCTTAAAAATATTAGCATTAGACGACAAATCCGCAATACACCAATCCCCTGCAGCCTATAATAGGCAACGTATGTACCTACATACATAACATACAGTATTCACTCCGTACTGTATATTTTTTCTCACCTTCTTTTTCTTCTTCTCTTCTTTATCTCCAACAGTGCATGCTAATATCAGGGCTCAAACTTTGGACTGTTCTCAAAAGCTCCACCTGTGGATTCATGTTGATCTTAGTAGTTGGCCAAAAATATGAGGATAGTAGCGCGGGCAATCGGCGTGAGATGTTCGGATTGATGTTCACCTTGAGCAAGTGAAATTTCATTTCACCCCCGAGAGGAGGCTTGGTCCTGGCTAAAGGCGATGCGGAAAAGATTTCCCATAGTGAAGGCGAGATTCGTAAAAATTTCTTTCGTAAACCTACCGTAAACCTATGCAGTTACACGCCGAATCGATCCTACTCACCCTCCTCGTTGCGTTTTGCTTCCTCACAGAGAACTCCACCTGGAATGCGTTTCGAACCAACGTTCGCGCAATATAGAAGTGGCTGGGAAAATCGCGAAGAAAGATGGTTAATCATCACAAAACTTCATACAGTAAGTTCACCAAGCGTTTCAAAAATTACTTAACACCTTTACTATGGAAATCTTGCCGCTTCCGCCCTTTAAGATCCGCATCTTGGACTCATTCAGAAGTGAACAGCTCCGGCCAGAAGGGAAATGGCCTCTCAAAATCTGAAATTAAACCCCCGAAATCTCGATAATTCCGTACTTAAACCCAAAATCTAGAAACATGAAAATCAATTCCTTTAACAACTCCTTCTCTCTTCCCCTTCACTTCTAGATCTTGTGATCTTTAATAAACTACTGATGTCACATACACTCTTTGACCCTATTAAAATAAATCCACCAAACCAACAGTTACCCTCTTAAACTTAAAGTCGGAATGAAAAACCTTTCCTCATAGTCAATACCAACCGACCAATAAACACAGTTCACAAACTTTGTTCGTTCAACAAACATACTTTTTTCACTACAAACTCTAACCTTTTTCATCTGAAACCAACACCCTTAATACTTTGTAAAGTCGACATTACTAATAAACACCATATTCTAAACCTTGTTATTTTCCCCTAGTACCCATCCTTTCTTAGCTCTATCACTACCTTTAAACTGATACTAATCCTTATTTCCAATCAATAACTCCTAATACATAATTAAACCTATCTCTATGTGTACATACCAAACTTGATTTGTCTGGTTGCGTAATGTTTTCCTAGAGGTACATGCAGTATATACATTCGTATGAATTATAGATAGGTACGTACACTTTCATGTGCAACGTGCGTACGAAGTTTTTTTATGTACTATGCACAACACACCAACCGCGCAATAACCGATGCAGATCGTCTCCTTTACCGATGATCCCGTGCCCTTTGATCCGGGAAGACGGCAACGGTCTGCAAACAAAATTTATGATTTCATAGGTATATGCAGATACTGCGATAACCCATCCCAACGGCTGAATGAAAGAAAACGTCATTAAAATACGCTTCACTCACATGCAACACCTCGTTCAATAATAATAATAGTCTTCACTCAATGCAACACCTCGTTCAAAATAATAATAATAATAATAATTAATAATAATAATAATAATAATAATAATAATAATAATAATAATAATAATAATAATAATAATAATAATAATAATAATAATAATAATAATAATAATAATAATAATAATAATAATAAATTTAATTTTGGCGTGTCAATCCAATGCATGTCATGGATATTGTACAGAACCAGTTGTCGATACTTTGTAACTTTCCTCTTCGCCCTTTTCCCATCCCACCTACCACGACCAGGCGACTGTGACACTACACCTGATAGCACTGAAAACACTTTACACAATATCTGTTTGTTTACTGCATATTGCCACCTACATCTCCAGACATGACACTGCATATGCCTCCAAAAAGACGCACAAACAGTTGGACGATACGTAATACAACTATGTACTTACTGCTAACCCCGAAATGTTATATACGAGAAAATGACTCCGACACCGCCTTTGCACCTTCGTAAAACTTTCCATCTTTCGACTTTAATCTCGTTACAACCAGAGAAAGAGATAGTGTGTGTCTGTAACAAGAGAATTAGCAAAAGCAAAGGACTCTGCTTGCCCTGCCCATCCATCCGGCCTACTAAACCTCTAAACGTCAATCACCACCTATTCGTTAAGATTCAGGACTACTTCACCTTTTGCTTTCTGCTTTATCGGTCGTATACCTACGTTAACGTTACGCTGGCAGCTTTCTCTTACAGCTCATTCTAACACGCTTACGCTATTACGAGCTGAAACCCAATCACCTTTGCATTCTTCTATGCACTCGAAAGGATATCTCGTTAAAACGTACGCGAAAAGCGCCCAGAAGCAGCTTTCTTCCTTCTTCGCGCTGCGCTCTTCCCAGTGAATCATCTCATAGCTCCGCTGTCCCTACATTTTGCAGTCGGAGAACTATAGGCGAAATTTTAGTATCAACTCAACTCCATTTTGTGCTCCATAATACACAAAAATCACCTCTGGAAGCGAAAATGACATAGCTACTCGATCATCAACTACTAGCCAGAGAGGAAAAGATAAAAAACGAAGTACAAAATATATTAAGAAGCAGCTAAACTAGTATACACCAGCTTGCAAAAATCGGCAGTTTTTTGAGAAAAATTGAACAACCCCCCTCGCTTTGCGCGTAGGAAATAAGCTGAGAATTGCGTTGGAGTATTGATATATCGCTTCCCTTTCACCTGCTCTCACCCTACTTGATGCTGTTGTTCAAGCGACCATTAAACGATTGGAACTAACATCTTAAAGTTTCCCCCAAAAAACAACAGCAACTGTGCTCTTTCTTCAGCTAGGTTCAGCTATAACAATTTTTTTAACTGCATGCCATGTCACTTGTGGAAACTCTAATATTTCGGCCAAGATATATCTTATTTTCCTAAAAAATTGCAACGTAGTTCTATACGTTTCATACATATTCTATTTACTACTGTAGTTGAAAACGGCTGTGTTAAACAGCGATAAAAATTGTAAAAAAACCTGAAAAATGTAGGCAGCTTCTGCTGAAATTCAAGGATTTTTGGAAAAATTATACCCTTACGAGTTTCCGGGTACAAGGATATATTTCTGAACGAATACTAGATAAAACATTCCGGTCGTAAAATGTTCTTACCTGCCGTTAGGTACGAAGGTATAAAAATACAATACTGCATGTACACATATGTAATTTACAGCGTTCAATTCCCTGTGTGGTACGTACTGTACCTACTGTTCATACATGTAGGTACTACGGTACGTTACCTGAGCACTGAGGTCATCCGGGTGTGTAGTCAAATGGATAAGGCGCTCGCCGAATGCGAGAGGTCCCAGGGTTCGATTCCCTACATCTGGCAAATTTTCCTTCTCAAATACATCTTGGTTAGGGCACACCCATGAGTTTTGGCGATTCCAAGGGTGCCACCTTTTCTGTCACAGTTGCGTTTTCATTTGCCATTTCCAACCAATATCTTCTTCATTCGTCTACGGTAGCAATTTTGCACAAGTTGCATAACGCTGCAAAAAGTGCAGCATAAAAAATGATAAAAAATAAATAAATAAAATAAATAAATAAATAAATTTAAATAAATTTAAATAAATTAAATAAATTTAAATAAATTTAAATAAATAAATAAATAAATAAAAAATGATAAAAAATGCAGCATAAAAAAATAAGCAAAAAGTGCTGCATAACGCTGCCTAAAGTCCCGCACGTACCCTGCCTGCCTTCATAGCTGGAGTTATGTTATGTGCTCTCCATTTTTCCCCTAAGCCCAATTATATATTCTTGCTTATAGGGTAACACCGACGTTATGTTCTTTTAGATTCATCACGGATTGGTTTTGATAAGCGACGGGAAGGGTCTGGGGCGACCCGCCAGATTGGAACTGACCAAAGACTACCTCACGGTGCAAGTGCCGCAGTCTTCGCTGGCACAGCAGGATGTTGCAACGGAAGCGGGTGAACCACCGCGGGAATGTAAGGATACCGGATTAAAGAGTGGTGACCATTCGACTAGAAAAGGATGGCGGTTTGGGATTTTCTGTGAAGGTACACTATGTTGTCTATACGTACGTGTGTACGGTATAGGTACCGGTATAGATAGGCTGAGCAAGGTTGGCAGTGTGCGTAAGTCAATATTCAGCCCGGCGTGCGACCCTTTAGTAGTTCTTGCTCTTTTTCTTGGTCACTTCTTTGTCAGAGCCATTCGGTGGAAACATGGAGTGACCAAGACCGTTGGCAGAATTTTAGTAGCAGCGTAGTAGCGAGAATAGACAAGCGCCGGACAGCGGTCAACAGATATCGATTTTCCTTCACGATGTACGTAACTGCCAACTCTGCTCAGCCTATCTGTACCTACGTATACGTACTGTGATGTAGCATATTACCTGTATACTGTACTTATTTCCTACTTTTTTCTATAAACCAAAACGGTCCTTCGTTTGGGGTAGGCATTTTATCGTGCATTGACGTGGTGCTTGTGTTTTGCGGTAATTCGTTTTTGCCTTAAAACCAATTAAAATGTGGCCAGATATAATTTTACCCAATAAAAATTTTTGGCACATCCATACACAACGCTAACCAAGCACTCACCTAAGCAAGCCTTAGCCATTGGCTTGTCCAAACTTTCATATAGGGGAAGTGGAAGCGCTTACGTTAATAAGCGAATGACAGCCGTAGCCTAAAGCCTAATTCTAAGCCTAAGCCTAAGTCTAAGCCTAAGCCTAAGGGTAAGGGTAAGGGTAAGGCTAAGGCTAAGCCTAAGCCTAAGCCTAAGCCTAAGCCTAAGCCTAAGCCTAAGCCTAAGCCTAAGCCTAAGCCTAAGCGTAAGGGTAAGGGTAAGCGTAAGGGTAAGGCTAAGGGGAAGGGTAAGGGGAAGGCTAAGGCTAAGGAGAAGCCTAAACCTAAGGCTAAGCCTAAGGGGAAGCCTAAGGCTAAGGCTACGGCTAAGGCTACTAAGGCTAAGGCTAAGGCTAAGGCTAAGGCTAAGGGGAAGCCTAAGCCTAAGCCTAAGCCTACGTCGGAAACTTTGCATTTCATTTCCTCTTTCAGGGCGGAGCTGATACGTCGGGAAGGATTCCGATTCTAATTTCAAAGATATTCAAAGGCCTAGCAGGTATAAGAATGGCTCGGAAGGTCCTAGAAATGCACGTGTATGTACAGCTCAACCAAGATTTGTTGTCCTAACCTATGTACTGTACTGTACATAACATACCTACCGTAGCACCACCTTTTTATCAAGCTAGTAGGTATGTAATTTAGGTAAGTCTGGGGGTAGGTACATGGCAACTTGAGGCGCATTTCCGCCCCAGTTTTCCATTTGCGCCCCAAAATTCAGCTGCCAGAGGCGCAAAATTACTGGTACAGTAGATATGAAGAGGTGCCGGAAGGCGGCAAGAAAAGAGATGAATTTGGCATTTTGCGCCTCAGGTTTCTGTCGGCTACCTACCTACTCCCCTGTAAGTGTTACTCTGGGTCCACACCACCTTGGATACTGACTTCCATATAGCATGCATGCGATTGGTAGGGTACTGGAGGGTAAACTCGAACACGGGGGGTAAACCCGGACACCGAGTATATACTCAGCAATGGCTTTATTTTGGTGAAAGCTGCTGGGGGAGGTGTACTGTGCTACTGATCGTGAGTATTCTGTATATTGGTGTTTGCCTAGGTAGAGGTAGTAGTACCCTTGACATCCTATGGCGATTGTTTTTTCAGCGGATCGATCCGAGCAGCTGTTCGTGGGCTGATGCCATTGTGGAGGGTGAGCGGGTCGACAGTGGAGAGTCGGCGGCACGACCAGGTGGGGAAAGGCGCTGAAAACCGCTGGTGATGACGTCTACTCACTCGTCCGCCACTACACACACATGACGCCCTACCTGCGCGGGGGCTTCTTCATGCGCTACGCCAGTGAACACGCCATCGAGAAACTCAGCGACAGCAACAATTGGATGGTAAAAAGGGAAGAGAAGAGAAAAAGGTAGAGTGGGTGGAAACTGGGCAATGGAATGGCTACGAAGTTTCAAAAACAAATACATGTTTATTGCGTAAAACATCCATTTTAGCTGAAAATTTTCCTGGACTGCTGCATATCTCATAATCTCATATTTCAGAACTGCGCTGCATATCTCAGTAAACCAATAGACCGATCGAAAACATAGCAATCGATTCCATTTTTGAGGAAACAGGCAAGCTAAAAAAGCTTGTGTGGCCGGTTTTATCCCACAGTACCCTGTACGTAGGTACATACGTACGTACGTACGTACATATGTATGTACTGTATGCAAACGGCAAGTAGTGCTTCCACTCGACCATGAGGACAGCAGATGTCAAAAAGAGTCGACAAAGGGGTTTACTGTACAGGTCGGTGTATAGCCCTGCAGGGCAATACAAACAAGATCAGCCAATTTGGGCGGGCTATATACGGGATTTAGCATATACAAAAGCTCGGGCTATACAAGGGACTTTATACCTCCTGCTGATTTTTGCTCCAATTTTCACCCAAAATGTTATCATGGAGTGAATTATACCAATTTATTTTTCGTGTATGCAATGCTCGATCTCAAAGATACCTTGAAAGCTGGCCTTGCGATACAGTAATCGGTATTTTCACTTGCTGCGCTCATATGCTAGACCGATCCCAGCTCCCAACAGCAATGATCAAACTGCTAATAACGTTGTACATCTATTGCCAACCTATTTTCAGCCTCATAGCCTACACATTCCGTGGTTTTCTGGCTCGCAATGGGGCAAACAAGGTCTTGTGAACGCAGTTGGGTGCATTGCCCGATATCGGGCAATACACGAGCCAAAACTGCAATAAAGCCAAATTGGGCGGGCTATACACGGGATCGGGCACTACACGGTATCGGGCTGTACACCGACCTTTACAGTACCCTATAAAAACGGAACAAAAATACGAGCAAGGAAAGCTTTCGGCGAGAATCGAACCCCGACGGCCTTTTCATCCCGTCAGTCTCGATGTAGCCACTCAGCCATGAGGACAGGTGCCAGCAACTGTTGAAAACCCTTGTTTTCATCGTAGGGATCACTGAGAAGTCGCAATTTTCGCGCCTCCTACGACGGCGGAAGTACGGGAACGGGGGCGGCGACCGAAGACGCGCCGGAGGGATGGAAGACGTTAGTGAAAATCCCACTGCTGCATGGCCTACCTCACCCGATACCTGTGGGGATCGGATAAGCTACGGTAAGGCAATACGAAAAATAGGCTAGTACAATGGTAAATAATAGCGAAATGGTAAAAAATGGTAAAACGGTAAAATAGTAAACTACTATGGTAAAAATAGTAAAATAAATTATACTGGTAGCGTACTATGTGGGTAAATCCGGCCGATGGTAAAATCCGGCCACCAAAGATCCAGGGATGCATAAATAAAATAAGCTCACCAACCAATGGACCGATTGAGACAGATACTGTATATGGCACTTACTGGCTACTAGGTACGTACGTTACCGGTTGGTACAGTAGGTACCTTTATTAATCGATTCCTTGAACTCTCCTCTTTCAAATGAG
>JASAMW010002562.1:0-14551 GCA_030247985.1 Epsilonema sp. ZAB3_2 | reverse complement strand
CTGTTCCTTAACCGTCGTATTGTTTCCGCATAGATCTGACATCGGGGTGCCAACTTTGCGATAGGTTTGCCAGATATACTACTTTTGCCAACTGCCCAATGGTTGCCAGATGCGTGATGTTGACAGATCATGATCTACAACAGGGTTGCCAGATCTGTAAAAGGGTTGCCAGATTTTGCAAAAGGGTTGCCAGATCTGCAAAAGGATTTTACTGCCGAAGCTTTTCACTCCTCGCTCATACTCCTCCACCATCCTACAAGAGCTCAAAACAGTCTCAAAGCCAAGTAATGCGAAAAGTATTGGCGCATTTTGGTCTCAAATGTAACTACCCGACGTGGGTACACTTGTTGGTGTACGATAAAAGAAGGCCCGTTTTCCTCTGACCAACGTACTGTACTGTACGAATGTACCTACTTAGATACGTACGAGCAAAAAATACAGGTACATAAGTATATACATACCTCTTAGAGATATCCGTGAAATCACACTTCTTCAAGGCAACGATAGATTCGGCGATGACGCGAAGTAGAGAGAAGGTGGAATCATACACCAAAGCTGAAAGAGAACAAACAGACTCTGGAAGTATAATGTGATGGAAAAAATACGCAGAAACCATCTATATAGGATACCCCTATAACGAGGATGGTGTCGCGTGGGAATAAAATCCTGAACTTTTATTCCTTAGGTAGAAGTGATGGACCTTTAGTCACTTCTACGAAAGGATTTTTTGAACATATGTTCAATTTTTCCTTAGGTAGAAGTGATGGTCCTTTAGTCACTTCTACTAAAGATTTTTTGAACATATGTTCAATTTTTCCTTTACTTTTCAAAAGGCCACTATAGCGCCACTATCGGGTATTTTACATTGAACATAGCTCCAATCAAAAAAATTTTTCACTTCTACTAAAGGAACCAGTGGCCCGTTACAGCTTCGCAGTAAAATCCTTTTGCAGATCTGGCAACCCTTTTGCAAAATCTGGCAACCCTTTTACAGATCTGGCAACCCTGTTGTAGATCATGATCTGTCAACATATTATGCATCTGGCAACCATTGGGCAGTTGGCAAAAAGTAGTATATCTGGCAACCCTATCGCAAAGTTGGCACCCCTATGGCAGATCTGGCAACCCTTTTCCCGCATAGATCTGACAACCCATTTGCAGGTCTGGCAACCCTTTTGTGCATTTAGCAATCTAGCAATCCTTTTGCAGATCTGGCAACCCATTAGCACATCTCGCGTTTTAGTCTCGTGTGCACTTTGTTTTGGGCATGACCATTTGCAAACGCTGGCTTGAAAACCTGCATCGTTTGGTTTCTGCGATTCATTCTGAATCTCGATTGCGAATCGATTATTGATGATCGGCTGATCAGATCAAAAATCGCAGGTCTTTCTGGCGTTCTCAGGGCCATACTGATTGTTTCATCGTCTTCTTCAGCACGTATAAAAAAACGCACCGTACATACCTTGTTTTTCATCGAAACGCCACTTGTCATACTTGTTGAGGCTTCCGCATCACTTTCCAGCCACCGTTCCACTGAGAATCTCCTGGAAAAAGAGATTGCAGTTGGTAGGCCAAACTCTCCACAGCATGCCAAATATTTCCCGCACAAAATTACCATCATTACGCCTATTGATTCATAGAATTCCGTTCTGGCCATGCCCCTTTCGATATTTCGAAATAAATATATTGAATTCGTGGATGTGAAAATTGCGAGTTCCTTTTTCTTTTTTTCTTTCATTGACTTTCGTTTTCTTTTTCCGGGCGTGGAGCGAAAAAAGTCCGTGCTTTGTCCGTGAAAAACAACAAGAAAAGTGCGCGAAGAAAAAAAGAAAGAAAAGAAAAAGTCGGAGCAGGAAAGTCCGCACAACTTTTGCAATAAACTAGTATATTTTTGTTGAAATCATGAAGGGGCATGGCCAGAACGGAATTCTATGAATCAAGAGGCGTCGAATGATGGTAAGTTTGTGCGGGAAAACTATCTGGCAAGCGGGGGAAAATTTGGCCTACCAACCGCAATATCTCTTTTTCCAGGAGATTCTCAGTGGAACGGCGGCCTGGAAAGTGATGTGGAAGCCTCAACAAGTACGACAAGTGGCGTTTCGATGAAAAACAAGGTACGTACGGTGCGTTTTTTTATACGTGCTGAAGAAGACGATGAAACAAGCAGTAAGCGCTTGAAAGAGCCCTGGATGGATGATGTAGCTGCAAAATTGAGTGAGCTATGAGTGAATCTGCGCGCTTTTAGTACTAAAATATCGATTATCGATCGATTATTGGCGATCGGCTGATCAGATCAAAAATCGAAGGTCTTCCTGGCGCCCTTGGGCTTATAAGCTTTCGAATGAGCCATTGGTGAACGCTGTAGCTGCAAAGCTGAGCGAGTTTATTCATCACACACATACAGACACACAGACACACACACACATCAGCCCTATTTGTTAGTAGATTCCTTTAGTAGAAGTTGATTTATTCCTTTGCATCACGGTAAGGATAAAATCAACTTCTACTAAAGGAATTCCTTTAGTAGATGTAACTTTTTTCCTATACACCACGCTAAGGAAAAAAGTTACATCTACCTAAGGAATTCTAGTCCTTCAAGACGCAATAGTGCGTCCATTCTCAGTTATAGGGATACCGTGGGGTGTACATTAGGTATGTAACAAAATGGGTACCATACCAAGGTACTGTACAGTACTACGGTACTACGGTAGGTAGGTAGGTACGTAGAACATTATGAGTCAGACTTAGAACAAACTTGAAGAGTAGTTGAAGAAGTTGTTCCAGAGTTCTACTCGACTGGTGATGCTGTGTGCATCGCTGACGTTGAGGAAGTTGGAGAAGCAGTTGCCGATTAGGGCGCCCAACAAACAGCCTCTGAATCTCGCGGCTGACAGAGGAGCGGGCAGCGATATCAGCTGCTGCTGCACTGGACTGCTGCCGGCTCCGAATTCGCTCGCGATCATGCTCTCCAGATGACGCCGAATTTCCTGGAAGGACGGCCTGGAAACGGGGTTCGGCAGCCACCACTCCTTCAGCGCGCTTACCCTGCAGCAAATTTGTATAGAATACGTAGGTATGTACGTACGTTCTTATTTTGATTATTTTTTATTCATCGACCCGTGTAAACCGACCGCTTTTTTAGCCTACCGTATTTACCGGTGCATAACCCCCCCCCCAATGCATAACCCCCCCCCCCCCCAATGCATACCCCCATATTGGCAAAACATAAAAAATGCCCAATGCATAACCCCCCTATGCATACCCCTATGCATAACCCCCCATATGTACAGTACGTACGTACCTGAACCTACCTATGTAAGCTGGTCATATAGTACCCATAGCCACTCCCACACCAAGCTAAGATGCCTATAAGCCTGCTTGGGGGTGTATTGTACCAGAATAACCTTGTTTTGACCTCAATTATGCCCTAAAACACGTGCTTTTGACCTAAAAAATATGCCTCTGCGCACCTCTCAAAAATATATAAAAAATGCCCCATGCATAACCCCCCCCCCCCCAATGCATAACCCCCCTTATGCATACCCCCATATGGGACCTCAATTTTTGCATACCCCCATGGGGCTATGCACCGGTAAATACGGTATGTAATGTAGCCATCGAAGTGGCTTGCGTGGATGGTCGGACTTTACCCCATAGTAGTAACCGCACCACCTAGTACATAGAGTAGCTGCGAGACAATAGGAGACCGGCGGGCGGATCGTTTAACGTGTTGGTCATCTTTGTTTGAGCACCGTAGCCCAGGCCAAGGAGTGACCTGAGAAAATAAACGCCTCTCCTCCGTCTTCTATTTTCTCGAGGCTACTCTACCATACCTATACGTACACCTACGTAGGTACTGTATGTCTCATTGTACCGAAACCACTCTAAAACTGTATGTACGTGTTGTACTACCTATCCAAATGTTTATCTGTGTTTGTTCCTTGCTTCAGTCCGCGTAACAGAAATCGTTTTATTATAGGTCGTTGTTTCGCTTGGCTTACAGCATTGGGAAGTAGTCGTTGCGTTCCAGAGCGAGCAGGAGTTGTCGGCAGCCGTGTCGAGGAACCTCCGTGAGTATTTCGCCGTGTGTCATGCTGCCGAATGGAAGCGAGCCGAAGGTGGCCACTTCCCAGACCAGCACAAGGAAGGACCAGACGTCGCTCTTGGTGGTGTACGGAATCTTGGTTAACGGCCTCTTGCGTCTCGGCTGCTCCACCATTTGCGTAGAGTAGGCGTGCGCTACGACGTCAGTCACGGCTGCCACTTCGATTTGCAGAATCTGCTGCAAAATCTCCGGAGCGCTCCAAGCCACAGGGATGGATCGGAGATCGCTGATCTCGTAGTAAACTGACTCGTACAACTGGCGCACAAGACCAAAATCTCCTACAGAAAGAACCAGCTGGGCTTGGGAGGGAACGAATTTTCAAATGAAGTACATACCCCGAAACTGACGTCGCAGTATTATGTTCGCGAAGCCATAGCTGCAGTTATTTTTTTCTATGAATATATTTTTTTGTGGTTTTTCAGATTGCTAAAAATGTTCAAAAAATGCAGAAACAGAAACGGAATATTCATACAAAAAAATAACTGCAGCTATGGCTTCGCGAACATAATACTGCGACGTCAGTTTCGGGGTAGGCCTACATTACATACTGTAGGGTGAAAGCAACCAAGTACTGTAAGCCTTTATGAATGAATACCTACATACATACGTACTTACACACCTATTTTAGCCACTGCCCGAATCAAATCTCTGGAGGTGAGCAAGACATTGCGTCCAGCGATGTCGCGATGCACGAATCCCTCGTATTCCAGATACTCCATGCCCCTGGATACATCGAGTAGACGTTTCAGCAGTGCCTGCACGGAACTCCGCTTGACCGATTCCTAAAAACCAAGAGCTTCCGAAGCAGCAGCAGCATGTACGATGAATGACGTAGAATCTCTTTGGTTATACCGCTTGGTACTTGAGACCGATGAGATGAGAGATGAGCGATCCTCCTTCCAGGAACTCCATCACCAGAAATCGCGTGCCATCGCTCATGTGACAGGCGCCGATTGCATGCACGATATTCGGATGCTCCAAGCGGCTGAAATGCACATGTACTCTACTGTAATGTACATATGTACACACGTTACGTACACAACACAGTATGTGTAATTTACTGAACGGTTACATTGTATCAAAAATATATAATCCCTCTATAGAGAAGAATGGCCTACGTAGTGAAAAGAAACGAAGCGGAAGCAATCCCTGACTCGTTTTGAGGCCTAAAAATAGGATATACTATTTTTAGGATATACTATTTTTAGAAGCAAAATGTTCTAAAAATAGGACATAAAATGTTCTATAAATAGGATATTTAGAACATTTTATGTTCTAAAAATAGGACATAAAATGTTCTAAAAATAGGAACATTTTATGTCCTATTTTTAGCACATAAAATGTTCTAAAAATAGGATATCCTAAAAATAGGATAACCTATTTTTAGGCCTCAAAACAAGTCAGGGATTGCTTCGTTTCTTTTCACTACATAGGCCATTCTTCTCTATACAGGGATTAAATATTTTTGATTGTATTGTACGTGCAATGACATGACAGACAGTAGTGGCCCGCTACAGACGTGCTCCGAGCTTGCTCCGAGGGAGTTCGCTCCGAGGCCTATGTAATTCTGCTGTTCACACGTAACCATTTTCCCTCCGTACAAACTCGGCGCGCTCCTTTTCGGTCGTTCACAAGGGGAGAAAGCAACGCCGAGCAGCTTTTATCACTTTGCTGAGCTTCACGCGCCTCGTCGTAAATTTGCTGCGCCATTTTTTGTCTTTTCTAACAAGCTCCGACTTTTGCTCCGAGAAGCCTCTGAGTTCGGAGCGTAATTATTCGGTTTCGGTTGTTCACACGTCTCCGAGTTTGAAACTCGACAGTTCACACGGACGTTTCGGAAAACGGAGCGAGTTCGGAGCGAACTCGGTGATTTTGCATGTTGAAGCATAGTCAGCTCCGAATTCGGAGCGAATTCGGCGTTCACGTCTGTAGCGCCCCAGTGCTATGTAAAGTGTTCCTTTCTACAGAAGCTGTTCGGTTTCCTTGATGGTCTCGTTGTCCCTGCCAGACAAAGTTCTCTTCAGAGCCACTTTACTTCTCCGCCTCCTTCCTTCCACTTCCTGCATCCATTCCGCGCACAACAGTTGACCGAAATTCCCGTCCGCAAAGTGCGTAATGTTCCGCAGGCCGGACTCTGCGATTTCAGGCAGTTCTAAGGCCGCCATCAGCTACTACGCTGTCGCCACACGCATCAACTTCTGCGTCGCGTGTCCACTACGTAACCTTCTGCTTGATCCTGCAACAAACAAGTAGCCGTCCAGTTGCTACAAACAAGCAAAGGAGAACAGTCTTACGGTGCACTGAATCATCCATCACACGCTAGCATCCTCTCATGTATGATTCATTGCAGTCCGGTACCAGAAGTTGTTGCCAATAACAACACATAATCCATGCTAAGTCAAAGCATGTGTCAGTCAGGCCCACCGCGTACTGTGCATACGCGTGAATTCGCATTGGAACGACCTTCGCTTTATACGCCGTTGAAAGGTGATGCTGCACAGCACAGGCTACGTGGAAGCTGACTTGTGTTGTTTATTTGTTTAGACTATCTAGGGAAGGCACCGGGCATGTGACGATGTGTACAGTGTGTACCACTTCCACTACCAAAAAATCAACCTGGAAAGAACATACCGTATTTACCGGTGCATAACCCCCAATGCATAACCCCCAATGCATAGCCCCATATTGGCAAAACATTTTTAAAATGCCCAATACATACCTCCCCCCCCGCCCTCTATGCATATACTCCCATATGTACAGTACAGTACCTGAACCTACCCTACTGGTCAAAAGTACAGGTACGATTGCGCGCGTTTTATTGGACTTGCCAGTAACGCGCATGCAACCGGCGAGCAACTCGCGGGTACTTGAACGGCATCTTGAGAGCGGAGATCAAGTGGTCATAATAATCCGCCGCGCGTCTTTTCTCTCATAATCTGCTGTTTGTTCAAGTCAAGTCAGGGCAATGTTAGGACGGAAAGTTTTTATGCTTCAGATGAAGGACTAATCCGATTTATGGTGCACGCGCTCACTCGCGCGCAACTTTTATCCCCCTCTTAATTGATGCCGTTCAAGTACGTGCATGTACACGCGTGTACGCGCGGCAAAGTACCTGTACTTTTGACCTGTAGGGTACCTATGTAAGCTGGTCATATGGTACCCACAGCCACTCCCACACCAAGCTAAGGTGCCTATAAGCCTGCTTGGGGTGTATTGTACTAGAATAACCCTGTTTTGACCTCAATTATGCCCTAAAACACGTGCTGACCATCCACTTGAATGGATACGCATGATCCATCTATTCTTTAGCTAGTACGTATAGGTTTCAGCATGAGCATTTTGTTGAGCGAATAGCCTACGTGTCTCATCTTCTCAGTCACGATAACAGAACAGTTACATATTATGTAACGTTTACGTACCATGTACAGTAGGCTATATGCACTTGCTTGTGTACGTGGTGTACATAACATAGGGTATGTGTGTATGTGTAGTACGATATCGGAATTATCGGAAGTCCACAAAATGGAAGTGACGTAACGTACTGTATGGTACATACATACCTCACGTACGTACGTCGTTGGTGTTCGTACGTACTAAATACTTCATCGGACGGAGCAGAACAGAGTTGTTATTTTGAACAATAATACATACAACAACATACAACTTGGACCGACGAAGGAGATTACTAAAGTTGAAGGCGGGCCATTTGGGATAAAGAGAGATTTCCGTCGGAGAGGAAGGCGAATAAAGGAATTCATCAAATCTTGCGTAAATTTACGATGTCGCCAAATCCAAAATGCCAAAGTTAAAGACAACTATTGTTGTATTCATTCGGTTTGCTGCCTGTCATCATTTTTGCGGCCCACCAATCATTGCTTGACTGATTCAATTGAGATGAGACGAGGCACCAAATCGTGATCGGTTGTTTGTTGTGTACAATCTGCGCAAAGACCCTGCAGTTCAAGTTTAAATTCTCTAATCTTTTCTAAAAAGATAATGACGTCAACGCAAGAAATAGAGAACTATAACTGTAGCACTGATACTGTATGCACACTTTGAGGTCTTTTCTTGAACTGTAGTGGTCATAACCAGAAGCAATCTGACTGTGTCTCACTGTTTCATTCTTGTCATCCTGTCTTCTACAACTTTTCCAGCAATAATGGTCTCAACTTGCTCCGTGCCTTTTCCTACAACAGTATCAACTACAGGTAGGTAAAAGCCGAAGGTACATCATTCTACAGCCTTTCTCCTTCGTACAAAATGTACTATTGGATGCACCGTGTACTGTATGTACCTTAGTTTAGGCAAAAATATATATTCTTGCTAATCTTGCTATATAATCTCCTAAGCAAGATTATTTATTTTTGGTTTAGGTAGATTGTGTGCACCTACCCCGTAGATTTCTTGCCCAATTTTTCAGTAAACTGTACCGTCATCTTCGCAACCGGCAGTTGTGACAGTCCGTCCAGTGGAGTGACTATTTCTCCATCGTCCGACCTGAGAGAATGCCCAGACTGCCTCTGCAATACTCTGTCCTCCTCCAGCAATTACACCCTTACAGTCGTTTAGCTGGTCAAAGCCACCCATTCGTCTGCATTTTGGAAACAATTCGGCTCTCACGGATTGGGACCAATAAAATAATTACCGTATTTTTGGGTGTATAGCCCCGGGGCTATACAAAAATCGAGAGATCCTATGGAGGGTTATACACTGGGGGGATATACAATGGGGGGGGGGATAAATATGGGACAAAATTTATGTTTTTGAGAGGTGTGTAGAGGCATGTTTTTGAGGTCAAACGTATGTGTTTTAGGGCATAATCGCGGTCAAAACAGGGTTAGTACAAAACATGCTCAGCTAAGCTTATCCCTATAACAACAATGGTTTCGCACGGAGTAAAACTCCGGAACTTTTACTCCATAAATAGAAGTGACAAAATTTTGTCACTTCTATATATGGAGTTTTTGAAGAGAAGTAACATTTTTCCGGAACTTTTGCTAAGGAAAAAAAATTGCCACTATGGGATTTTTTTTGGTGACCATATAGCTTTAATCGGGTTTCGTTGAGGTAGGTTGCGCAAATCCGATTCCTTTGCACCATTTTTGTATGGGGAAGTAAAGGAAAAATCAGTGTTTTGGTCACATTCTATTCCTTTACATTTGTGAAAATGGTGGTTGGAGAAAACTCCATTGGTGGTTGGAGAAAACTCCTTTGTCAAATCCTTTGTAATTTTGTCAAATTTTTTGTTCTGGACATGGTTCCAACAAGTTTTGAGTTGTGGATTTGGCAGTCCTTTACCACTAATGCAATGGAGTTACCAAAAGAGTTACTAAAGGAGTGGGTTTGCGCAAATCCGATTCCGGAACTTTTTGACCAAAAAATTTTCACTTCTACTTCCGGATTTTTTTTGGAGAAGTTGATTTTTCCTTTACTTCATGCTATGGAGAAAATGCACTTCTACTTCCGGATTTCTACTCCGGCTAGACGCAATAGTGCGTCCAATCTCAGTTATAGGGTTATAGGCATACCCTAGTAGCTTGGTGTAGGAGTGTATAGCTAACTTATGACCAGCTTACATAGGTGGGTTTAGTACCTTCCAGTACATGGGGGGTTATACACCAGGGGGGATATACACTGGACAAAATTTATGTTTTGCCAATGGGGGGTTATACACTGGGGGGGATATACAATGGGGGATATACACCCAAAAATACGGTATTATATTGTAGGCCTACTACATACCACCAAATTGTGGAGGTTAATTGGCTCCGGAATTCGGATGCCCCTCACTAATTTTTGTCGCGTTTCCCCCATCAGAACAAAATACACCATTTTCTTGTATACTTCATTTCATACCCAAACCAACTTGTCCCCTCTTTCCTGTTTTGCCCACAATCACGCATTAGAATCAATGTTTCAAACACAAATGATCCAAGGGTGAGCTTTGCCAGCCAACAGACTGCGTAGCAGCACGGACACATCTGGACTGCTGGTGCACACGGCCACCTACGACAGCAGCAGAGCCTTCTCCTGCTCAGACAGCCAGCTCATCTTCACCTGCAGCGAAAGTACGGGCCGCGTTTCCGTTGGCGCTGAAAACGCAAACGCGGATACGACCAACGCCGCCAGCGGACTCTCACCAGGGGTATAGATAGCCAGCAGGAAATTGTTGGGGCGCAGCATCCAAGGCTTTCTAAAAAGTTCTCAGCACTAGCGTAATTTCATGAAATATGCGCCCCTTGGCACGCCAACATTTGGGACGCACTTGCGCTCTCATGTCCTTCCTACATTCTATAACCCCTGGTCACCGGTATCCGTCTCTTGTTCAGCTACTGGAGGAGGATTTTGATGTGAAAGGTGGAAGGATTAAGAAAAGTGTGATCGCGCTTATATAAAGGCGGGAAGGTCGGCGGCAGCAATAACAATGAATGCGTGGTGGCAAATTGAAAACGAGGCTGCGAGATGGTTCGTTTCAAGGATACGATACATCCACGATATTCAGGTAGGCGTAACGTATGTAACAACTAACATATACATAGGCCTACGTACTGACTGCGTCCGTCCATCATGCAGATACTGTACGTGTACATCACGTAGCAATGGTAGAATATTACATACACGTACATGCTTGATGATCATGCGCTGAAAGTGATTTGATGTTTTTTATGGTGCGTGAAAAAACCATCCTCTGTTTTGATACATACTTAGGTGTTTGATACATAGCAGCTCGGTCACTGTACTGCGCCAAAATTCTTTCTGAGATGGATACAGGACAGATACATACTGCCAGGTGGGTGGTACGATGGCCAAAAATTGATATGAAATCAATCAGCTCGTACATCGAATTTGCTTTATGCCTCGCTATCTCATCCTCGCCTCATATGCCGCGTTCAGAGTTGCGACGTAATGTAACCTACATGCATACATAATATGTACTGTACGGTACTTAGGTACGTACGTACATATTGTGCATAATGTAGGTTTGACTAGGCTCCGTGAATATCCATGCTTTTTGGATAGTTCGTATGTCGCTAAATCTGAAAGACGTTGCATCACAGCTTGTTCTGTCTACTCTACATATTCGCTCGGTTTGCGTGAATGAAACCTGAATTAGCTGGTCGAAGAAAATTGCTATTCAACTCCATTCATCCATGGATAGGCACAGGCAGAAAGTTGTTCGATTGCTCATCGGAAGGAGCAAAGCAGTTCCGATAAGGTCTTGGAGTTACTTCTGATCGCTCCAGTCCTGCTCTACTACGCAATCGATTCCAGCAAAACAGTTGTGGCCGGCTGCTCCGTGCCATTTCCTGTGACAATGCAAACTAGTACTACTAGTATACTGCAACCACAACTACAACTGCTCCCAGCACCACCAGTCCGAGCTGTACGCTGAGATGGGGAACAGGCAGTTGTACGCCATCGGCAGTCACCTTTTCAGCTGCGCTGCCTCCCCAGTGTCCTGACTGTCTCTGTGCCAGCCTGCCGTCAACTGTGCCAACATACACCATCACTTTGCCGGATTCAAATATGCTTGAGGCGACTGCTAAAATTACTGTAGTACAGCGTACATTTCCCTGTTTTTTTGTAATTTTTTTTTACACATTTGCATCTTCTTTTAGTGGCAGGAAGGATAATGAGGGGTCAGCGAGGGTCAGGAGAAATTCCTGCTTACCCCGCCCAAATTGTAGAGTACATACGTACATATCATATCCGCATTGGTTACGCAAAAAATTACGAACATTGCTCATATCGGGTACTGTGGAGTGGAGCAATCCCTGAATCCCGGCCATGGGGTACCCCGGTCACCTATTTAGCTACTTTTTCACTGTTTCGACCAACACTATGCCAGTGCAAGCAATCGATTGATTGTTTTTCCAATCGGTCTACTGGTCGCTGAGACTAGTGTGCAATGCGAAGCTAGGTGGCCGGGTTTACCCCCAGTACCCTATCCGTTTGAATCCGGCTTTCATGGCGACTGATGCCGGGGGTTCGCTGGTGATTTTCAGCGCAAACTACAACGTGAGCAAGATTTCCACCTGTCCCCCTGCAGGGACATCCCAGTTGACTGGCGTCTGCAGCGGAAACTTAGTCACTCTTGGCGCTGACAACGCCGACGTCATCCCCATCAATAACACCGGAATGTCAACCAGTTACTATCACATGCTCCTGAGCCCTGGATACTTTCCTACCTATGGACCAGTTGCGCTAAGAATTATGGGTGGTCGCGAGCTGCCGCCTATTTGAAAATAGAATCTGTATCATAAAAAGGCCAAATTCGCTACTTGCGTAATGATTCCTGAGTAGTAATCGCGAAGGTAGACCCCCGAGCCATGGTGACCAGCCGAAAACGTCAAAGCTGCGAGTTCACCCACCAGAGTACAGACGGGAGAGCACTAGAGCAGCCTGGGTCAACTCGTGACCTTGATGTTTCGGCTGGCCACGACCCGAGGCCACCTCGCGACCACCCAGGAACCACAACGCAATAGCGAATGAATAGGCCTACATTACATATACTTCGTCTAACAACGTACGTAACGTCAGCATATCGAATGTTTGAATAAAACTTTTACACACGCCTACTCTATCAGTTATTCTTTTCACCGTACCTGGAGTATTACTACAGATCAGTCTTCAGTGGTCGATTAGGAAAGGTTTTCTTGTGCGAGATTCGTAGCGCCCCCTGCCTCAACCTCTGCAGTTTTTCGCTGACCAGTTGCACATTGGCGTACAACCACTCGTCCACTGTGTCTTCGGGAAACAGAAGACCGAGTTCCCGTCTGAGCAGTTGGTGAAGATCAGCCAAGTCTGTCAGCAAAGCGCCAGCCTCCGCCTCCGCTTTCCGCGCAAAATAGACACTGCCGTACTGCTGACGAAAATTGTACGGCTGCAGCCAGCCGGTCGCAGCCCCCCGAGCTTAAAGGGAGCAGTGTACGGTGCGACAGGGGAATTAGAGAACCCGGTTTTATGAAGGTGTGATCGATTCAGCATGATAATTCGACGATTGTTCAACCCACCAACAGAGCATTCATCAATTTGCATACATGGAAGCAGTGAACTTATTGTTGAACAAAATAATTGAGCCATACTTTTATTTAATTTGACCGCAAAGCGGAAGGCGCATAATTATTACACATTATTATTAGCGATTGGGTATCTATCTGCTGTCTAGCGATCTAAAATGCAACATTTACATGGCTCGCAAGCAATTCATTATTTAACCATCATTGCTTTGGCGTGCTATTACGTACATACACGACTACATTTTGCATACCTCATACACGCGTGCGTGATTATGCGCAATATTCACGAAGTTATCATAGGCTACTGTATCAGCACATGATTTTGGCCTCATCGGCTTAATTGTCGAGGCCGTAAAACCCGATACATTCTTTCTATTGTCAAATCCCAACCAACCGAAATGCAATGAGAACGAATGGATCGTCATCGTATCTGGCTGAAGCGCTGGCCTTTGCGAGCAATTTTCGCTTTCGGTGTTGCCATACTGCTGACAGTGCCAGGCTCACTGGTGGACGTCATGAATAGTTGCGCTATAATCGACAAGGAAAATTTGCCAGATGAGCCAGGGAATCGAACCCTGGAGCTCTCGCGTTCCAGGCGAGCGCTGAAGCGTGCTATAGCTGACAAGAGACCATTGGAATTGGAAAGGCTACTAAATGACGGCCTTGGCGGCAGCTACAAAAACACGAGCGACAGCCGGTACGAGTGCCCTGCTGTTCCTCCAACTGCTGACTTGCGTACCGCTGAAGAGCGGCGGAAACAGGAGTTAATCCTTTCATCGGACCCGTCAAGCCTCATTCCATCATTGTCCATGCCTGAGATCGAACGCTACTACCGTGACAGTCGCTGGAGCGATCGTCTTAGGTTGGGTGGCCACGGTGTCCCGCTCTTCTGCAAGGCGCGATGGAAACTGGCCATTATTGTTCCTTATCGAAGTAGGCAACGCCATCTGCGCGCATTGGTGTACCACTTGCACGCCTTCCTCATGCGACAGCGACAAGAGTACCAGCTGTGGGTTGTGGAGCAAACGCCCGGTGGCATGTTCAACAAGGGTAGGCTAATGAATGCCGGCTTCCTCGAAGCCCGAAACTCCAGCCGGAACTGTACTTGTTTCATTTTTCACGACGTTGACCACATTCCGATCGACGACCGCAATCTCTACCAATGCAACGAGCAGTCTCCAGTGCACATGGTGGCAACGTCCAACGCGTGGGGTTGGAGAAAGATTTATCCCCTGTATTACGGGGGCGTTTTGGCTCTGACAGCTGCTCAGATGCAGAAGATGAACGGTTTCTCCAATAGGTACTGGGGGTGGGGCGGAGAAGATGATGACATGCGGCGGAGAGCGCGGCTGAGTGGATACGCCATCCAGCGCACAGAGATAGAGTGGGGACGATAGGGGAGCTTCATAAACTACGCCACGCTAAA
>JASAMW010002560.1:0-30018 GCA_030247985.1 Epsilonema sp. ZAB3_2 | reverse complement strand
GTGTCGGGTGTGTTGGTGTGTCTGTGTGTCTGTGTGTCTGTGTGTCTGTGTGTCTGTGTGTCGCGTGTGTCTGTGTGTCTGTGTGTCTGTGTCTGTGTCTGTTTCTGTGGGTGTGTGTGTTGCGATAAACTCGCTCAGTTTTGCAGCTACAGTGTTCACCAATGGCTCATTCGAAAGCTTATAAGCCCAAGGGCGCCAGGAAGCCCTTCGATTTTTGATCTGATCAGTCGATCACCAATAATCGATCGATAATCGATATTTTAGTACTAAAAGCGCGCAGATTCGCTCACACTCACTCAGTTTTGCAGCTACAGTGTCCATCCAGGGCTCTCCAAAGAGATTATGCCCTCGAGGGCGCCAGGAAGGCCTTCGATTTGTGATATGATCAATTGATCACCAATTATCGATCAATAATCGATATTTTAGTGCTAAGAGCTACAGGCTGCAGTTACTTTTCTTAGTCTTCCACACATCCGCGTAAAATAATCAAACTTTGCAACAGAAAAAGCAAACCGAAGCTCTTCGATTTTTGATCTGATCAGCCGATCACCAATATTATTAAATCGATCGATAATCGATATTTTAGTACTAAGAGTACGCAGAAACTAAATGACGCATTTTTTCCCAGCCAGTGTTTGCAAATGGTCACGCCCGAAAGTGCACATGAGACTAAGCGGGAGATGTGCCAAAGGGTTGCCAGGTCTGCAAAAGGGCTGCCAGATTGCTAATGCGCAAAAAAGGGTTGCCAGATCTGCGATGCGATAGGGTTGCCAACTCTGTGAAAAGGGTTGCCAGATGTGCAACTTTTTGCCAATTGTCCAAAATGGTTGCCAGATTAGATACATAAATAAAGTTTCCATATCTACAGTACACAACAGGGTTGCCAGATCTGCAAAAAGGGTTGCCAAATTTGCAAAAGGTTTTACTGCGAAGCTGTAACGGGCCACTGGTTTTGCAAAAGACTTAGAAGCTGAAAGACAGTTCCGCCGCCTTCATCTGACCTGCCTCACTCCCTTCCTGGACCCTGGCTCATCATTGATCATGATTTTGGACGCTGCTTCGATTTTGACCGCCGATCTTTTTTTATACGTTACGTTATGTACGTATGTACAATACATGTAAAAGTGGGGTGATTTCTAATAAGCCAACTTATGCAAATTTATGTATAAAGTACTTGGAGCCATTTTACGTAAGTTGAAACTATGTACGAATTGTATGTAGAGCGCTATTTTCATACACAATATGGTTGGTATTCGCCATGTTTACTGCATTTGTGGTATGCGATAATACCATTGGTTGTATGTTGTGCGCACGCATGCGATCATGAATAAAGTGATGAGGAAAACCTTGCCTTAATGACATTCGCGGTATCATCATCGACCAACCCCACCCCATAGCGATAACGCAACTGGTCCATTACTACACTGTGCGTTTTTGTATGTGAAAGTCCATTCAGCAAGGATTGCTGTTGGCCCTTTGCTCGTGCTGCGCAATATGCATGTATAGTTGCCTCGAGTTCATAGAAGACGGAGGAAACTAGGAAAGGCGTTTATTAATTATTTTCTCTCGTCACTCCTTGGGTCGGGCTTCCAGTTATCTTATCATCGCCCTTTCTGCCTGCTGTGCGCTCAGAGAGGGTAATTATTAGCGAAGGCTGTCCAGCCTTTGGTCTCTCTCTTCTTTGGGCAGCGGGCAGCGCTCCTCACGCGATGACATTTTTCCCTTCCTCCCTCCCCCTGTCCACTACTAAAGTAAAACCAGAATTGCTGGGACCCATGCATTATTTATCTCGAGAACTATGCGACGTAGAGCAAAGCGGTCAAAACTTCCACGGATAACTTTAGCTCGCCTCTCCAATAAAAGAAACCGTTTGATTCTATCTGCTCTCAGTGGCGAGATCTCGCCGATTTCCTTCAGTACTGAAATCGTGTCACCATTTGGCAGACGCATTTTGATGCATTTGCACTTGCAGTGCCTTTTTTGGCCAAAAATTTGCTCGCACACCTATGATTCAGTGAATTTTCTGCCAACCAAGTACATACATGTACTACCCTTGACAGGTTGTGGTGGTGATGTGGTACTGTAATGTTCAGTATATACCCCCCTCATGTATAGCCCCAAATCAGCCACCAATGTCATTTGCTTTCATGTATAGCCCCCTATTGTAAAACACAAAAAGCAAGAAAAATCAAGTGTTTTTGCGGTAAAAACAGAGTTTTTGAGGTGATTCAGTGTTTTTAAGGTGTTTTTTGTGGTCATCAGTCAGTTGTCTTTGATTGCCAAAGTTGAAAAATTGATTGTGAATTAGCTGAAAAAGTTTCTTTATTACTCAGAGCTACCTTCGCATAAGTACAACAGCTTTATTGGTTCGCTGTGAAAAAAACTTTGATCTATTTTTAACCATTTTCAAAATATCGATATCGATCTCGATATCGAGTCGATATTCTGCCCAAAATATCGATATCGATATCGACCCTTTGAAAATTTTAGATATCGATATCGTATCGAATTTTGAAAAGTTTGAAATATCGATATCGATCTCGATTCGGTCATTTTACAAAAGGTAGTATCGATATCGATATCGATTTTCTGACAGTTCTGATATCGCGGCATCTCTAAGTTCTTCATAAATGCTCATGCATGAGCACCTTATGTACCTCCTTTTTTCGTGCTCATGCGTGCTCATATAGTAATGGAAATGAGGGTGATATTCAGTATCGGTACCGATACTGAATATCCCTGCTAAGTTCTAAGGTTAAGTTCTGTTTTTTGCAGCACAGGCAAAGGTCCAGACTCCAGAGACAACTTTGCTGGATGGACTATTCACCTACTTTGTAACTAACTCGATAACAGAGTACGTTGTTCTCAACCTTCCCGTGGCAAAGGGGCAGTATTTCTCACGCTCACGCACAGCACGCCTGTAGTATTTTTTTACAAATTTACACAACCCTTGCAAGAGTTTTCTTTATTCTTGCAATTGTTGTGTAAATTTTGTAACATAATTCACTACAGGCGTGCCCTGCGTGAGTGTGGTAAATATTGCCACGGGAAGGTTGGAAACAACGCACTGTGTTATCGAGTTAGGCGAATAGCCTATGGTTTTGTTACATTATGCGCTCTATTAATAGCTGACGGATTCATCTGAGATCGAGCTGCGCATTCAGGAAGCAGAGGCGCGACTGAATATCGCTCGACACTACCGCATTCCCTATCCGAAGCCTGTGTACGCCAGTCAGTACTCATTCGCCGGCACGGATCCCCGCAAGAGGAAGAAACTGGCGCAGCAGCTCCATAAGGATAAGCCTGTCTACATTCGCTCACTTCGCGATGACTGACACATTCACACACTCTTCCGCTCAATCGCAATCTTCACCAAGCGAAGGAAATGGGTTCCAACAGGTTCCTTCCTATGTATGTACTGTAAAGCTTCGTGTGTAACCCCTTGATGGGGAATAGAAATCGTTAGCAACCGATTCGAGCGGGTTATACACGGGGAGGGTTGGTTATAATCGAAAGGTTTGCTTTACAGTATGTACTCTATAGCCTAGTATGTATGTATGTATGTATGTATGAATGAATGTATGTATGTATGTATGTATGTATGTATGTATGTATGTATGTATGTATGTATGTATGTATGTATGTATCACTCCGTACGTAACGTACCCCATGTTTAGAGTTTGTCTTCCTTTCGCCGTCTGTATCTGGCGTGCGCTCCAGTGACATCGGTGTTGAGTGTTCATTGCGAGGGGCTGGCTCAATACTGTGCTTCCTTGATGGATAAGGAGGAGGAGGTGGAGACTGTGCAAACTCTCATCCTCTCTTCGTCATTGGACAGTCAGGAAAATGCGAATTTTCCCCCCGGTCACGCCTACCGCCTATCAGTGCTCAAATGCCTCATCGCAAGGGTAATCGAATGCTCTGCTGAACTTGCTGATACGATGGATCTACTCAATGTATGTACGTACACATCTGCTACTATCCCATGGTACTGGTAGCTTGTGCAGAAAAGGTGGCGCATCCTACACTACCACGTCCCATAGCAGCACAATTAGTGGATAGTCTTTTCGTCCGAAGTGTGCAGGTTTTATTCCTATTCACACTGCGCAGAACCCTAGTAACGAATATATGTACTACTACTGTACATATGTAGGCCTACGCACAATGTATGATGATGATGTGTTTTGTAGATGGAAGCTAAGGGATTAGCGGTGACGGACAGATATTACGAGTTGCTAAGTCAGTTACTTGTTCGTCCAACTACTACGGATGATGACGCGTCGACAGCTATGACTAACTGCTACAGACTTTTCTTACTGGTATGCAGGGCGATGCACCGTACCATACCGTACGTTATGTACATGCTTGCTGCTCTGCCTATAACGGTGGGGATGAATTGATGCGTTATTTTCAAATACCCTCACAACGGCTGCTCTTTACATACATGCCTTAGCCTGATAAGGAGCGCATCGTTTTGGGTGGGTGCACGAATCAGCTGGCCATGGGAACCACTGGACTCATGCTGTGGCAGGTACGTATTATCAAAAATATATAATTGGGCTTAGGGGAAGAATGGAGCACACAGTGTAAACGAAGGAGGCAATCCCTGACTCATATTCGCCCCATTTTATTGGGTTTTTCGATTCCCCATTTTATTGGGTTTTACGAAACCATTTTATTGGGTTTTACGAACCCATTATAATGGGTACCCAATAAAATGGGGAATCGATAAACCCAATAAAATGGGTTCGTAAAACCCAATAAAATGGGGAATCGATAAACCCAATAAAATGGGTTCGTAAAACCCAATAAAATTGGTTCGTAAAACCCAATAAAATGGGGAATCGAAAAACCCAATAAAATGGGTTCGTAAAACCCAATAAAATGGTTTCGTAAAACCCAATAAGATGGGTACCCATTATAGTGGGGAATCGAAAAACCCAATAAAATGGGTTCGTAAAACCCAATAATATGGTTTCGTAAAACCCAATAAAATGGGTACCCAATAAAATGGGGAATCGAAAAACCCAATAAAATGGGGCGAATATGAGTCAGGGATTGCCTCCTTCGTTTACACTGTGTGCTCCATTCTTCCCCTAAGCCCAATTATATACAGGGTGTATCAGAATAAACTCACCGGGTGTTTGTGCCTCCCATTCCTCAACGGAGCATTCGATTTCAGTAGGCTTTTTTGTATTTTATAGCTAAGGCTTCAACGTTTATGCAGGCAAAATTTCAGCCGCCTAGTCCCTCTACTAAGGAAGTTATGAAGGCTCAAACTTTCTGAAGCTGAATTTTACGTTTTTTCTCACTATGGGGGAAAACCTGGGATCAAGGACAAAGTTAGCACTCCACAGCTGAGTTTTCAATTTTTTTCGTAATATCGCAGCAGATTTAGTTCTGCCGCATCCTGCGCAGGATATTGAACATGTTTTGAAAAGGTATTGGCTTTGGGATGGTAGAATATGCTCTCCATTGCGGTACAATAGTAGGCAAATCCTCGATTTCTGAGGTCAGCCTTCTTGAGCTGTTTTGAGCCGCTTCTTGTTGGCCTAGAAAGTTGAAATTTTGCCTGCACAAACGTTGAAGCCTTGGCTACATACTGCAAAAGACCGCAGTGAAAAATGACTCTCCGTTGTGGAGTTATATGCACAAACATCCGGTGAGTTTATTCTTATACACCCTATATTTTTGGTATTATGTGTACATGCAGAATGTACGCAAATTTGGAACTGCTCGCTCATGTACACACTTGCAGAGTTTAGCAGCACACAAGTTCTTTGTGACAGACAGTACAGCGTCCGAGGCCATTTATGTACATATGTACGTACCTATGTACAAGTATACACTTCGGTACCTGTACTTATGATTTTTTGCAACTTACATGGAGTCACGATAATTTAGTTTTACTCCGCCCATACTGAATGACGGTCTTCTTTGCATGTTTTGCGTACAGGCTGGTTTTCACCTTGCCAACTGGGCCTATCACAATCAGACTGTATTCTCAGGACGGAAAGTGCTGGAGTTGGGCTCCGGTCTGGGTCTCTCTGGTCTGCTTATTCTCAGAAGCTGCCATCCTTCGGCCTACACCTTCACTGACGCCAATCTGACTGTGTTGCAGAGGATTCGATGGAATCTCAGCTTGAATTTTGCACCAAACGTGCGCACGTAATGTACTTAACCCACCTCCGATGCAAGAATGGTCAAATGTGGTTTGTAATGCTATGGGACATAGTAGTTGGAACATCTGTATATATGTACATAGTTTGGTACCAATAATGTGCTGTTTTTTTGTAGCTTTTGAACGAGACTGTTAGTGTCAGTACTATGCAGTTGAACTGGAGTGATGAAGATGCTGTGGAGAGAATAAGAAATAAAACGGCAGTGGATGTAGTAATTGGCGCAGGTAGGTAGGTACTGTACATACATACATACGTGCACACTACAGTAGTACGTACGCATTTGAATAAGTTGTTTACAAATAATAGCGCCGTACGTTCTTCTGTTGGTACGTTATTTACAGATATGTACAGTATGTACGTACGCACACAAAGGCTATAAAACCGACGTAACTTGAGGTAGTATGTAGATGCTGCTACAGATATCACGTTTGACACGGAATTGTTTCCTGATCTGATGTCAGTGGTACGAAGGCTGGGAGCAAGAGATACCTACCTGTTTCATACGCTCAGAGACGACCGAACCCTGCAGCACCTGACGGATGCATTATGTAAGACAGAAAGAAACCTCCTCATTAACACCGAGTGTACATCCCGATACTACCTATCTCGCGGTCAATATGGTACTGTGTAGGAAAGAGTGGGACAAAAGGCGAGCGACATGGTATCGTGGGGTAAACCCGGCCACCCACACAGAAAGAACCACGGCCTATTCAGTACTATGTGGCCGGGTTTGCCCCACACGATGCCATACCTACTACTGTACGCAATTGTTGCTTACTGCGTACGTATGGCAATACTGTAAAGCTTCGTGTATAACCCCCCTTCGAATATAACCCCCCCTCGTGTATAACCCCCCTATTTGGTGACTAACGATTTTTATCCCCCCCTCTAACAAAATTTTTAAAACGCGTAAAACGCGCAAATAAAGCAAAATAAGCATGTTGGTGATGCTTCTGCACATTTTGCTTGGTCTCGTGTATAACCCCCCCCCCCCTCGTGTATAACCCCCCTCGAATCGGCGACTAACGATTTTTATCCCCCCGGGGGTTATACACGAAGCTTTACAGTAGCGCCCGTGGCCAGAAGTGTACGTAAACTGGTTAGTTCTAGGTGTGTAAGGCGAGTTTAGCCAAATGTCCCCGGAGCGGCACCTGGTGGTGCGCCCAAGTCCACAGCTGTGTCCTAGGGTAGCGGGCTCGATTCCCGTTCGGCCCTATTCCCCCCCCCCCCCTTTTCAGGGCCCGGCTATCGCCACATTACGAAACGCGACACGTCACACAATATTTGCAAGAGCGCTTGAGGTGTCCGAGCTTTCCCCCGCTGTCTCGTTTCACCTCAACTGTAATACCTTATTTTTGGGTGTATAGCCCCGGCTATACAAAAATCGAGAGGTCTGATGGGGGGTTATACACCAGGGGGGATATACATAGGACAAAATTTATGTTTTGCCAATGGGGGGTTATACACTGGGGGGGATATACTCAGGGGGGATATACACCCAAAAATACGGTACATAGTTTTGGCCTGTTTTGTTCAGCTGGCCTGTGTCTTAGCGGCGACTTTCGACTGGCGCAACAGCGCTTGAAATGGAGTGATGAGCTCGCTGAAGATGACTGCGGTAGTGATCCAGTTGTGGACGAGCATAGTATTTGGAAGCTGAAGGAGAATTCTAGTCAGCTGCAACAGGTGTTAGTGCCAATTACGGTGTGTTCGCAAGTGCTATGTGATTGCGTTTTATTTCACATTGAAAAGGTATGCTAGTAATAGCATGAAAGTAGTACGCGTGTGCCATCACTATAAACAATGTGTAGATACATACGTACTGTACAGGTATCCCAAGTCGTGCAGCATGGTACCTACCTGTGTGCTGCTAATTCACGTTACTTGCACAATACAGTTGTAAATAGGCGGTATACTAGTAGTTGTAAGTAGGCGGTCGGTCAGTAGTATGTAATGTAAATACGTACAGATGATATGTGCGGCGTTACGAAAACCCCTACTACCGAAAGAACCAACACACGTGGATTAGATGCTAGTAGGATACGTAACATGCTAATATATGAACTTGCACATTTACGTTGCATATCACGCATATCAGTTATTGTACAGTCCTGGTTGTACTCAATTATTTCCCTCCGAAGAGACCGCCGAACCTGTCACGAGGCGGTATCGTGAGTGGCGGAACGGTGAAGGGTGGTCGTACTGTGAACGGAGGTCGGGTCACCGTGAATGGTGGTCGGGTCCAGGGTGGTCTGAAGGTCACGGTGAACGGTGGCCGGGTCACCGTGAATGGTGGTCGGAAGGTGACGGTGAATGGTGGTCGGGTCACCGGCGGTATCGTGAACGGTGGTCGGGTGAACGGAGGACGGGTCACCGGCGGTATCGTGAATGGAGGTCGGGTCCAAGGCGGCCTTATTGTGAATGGCGGTCGCGTGGGGACTGGCGGTCTGACGGTAAATGGTGGTTGGGTGAAGGTCGGAGGAAGCCTTGGTCTTGCGCGCAGCTCTCCCATGCGACGAAATTGCGCCGTTGCAAGCTGCAGCAGGCTGATCATCAGAAGAACTCGGAACACGATGGCCATGATTTTGATTGCAGAGTGATAAGAAAAGAGCAGTCTTGGCAATATTATTGAGTTTTATTTTTCAAATAAGACAGAAGGGGAAGCAACCGTATTTTGTACAAGGAGTAGATAGACAAAGGGTGTCATGTGCTTTATGCATGCATCCGTGAAATTTTGCAAAATGGTGTCGCCCAGTAATTCCGGTTTGTAGATGCTTGTTTATTTCTCGCTCAAGACTAATTTAGAAGGATCCACAAACAAAATATCTGTTCCACATCCAGAACTACTACTGTACGTGCATTTTTCTTTACAGATAGCACGTACACGTTTTCATGTACATATGTGTTGTAGCACACCGTCAAAGCGGTACGTACACAGTCTAAGGTATTTTTTACAGTGCGTTCAATGCAACCGAGATAATACAGGCTGTTTCATATGATATGTCACATATAAAAGTGCTAATAACTCCCGTATTAAGTGAGACATTTCAACCAGGTTTTTTTTATTAGAAACTTGAAAATATGCCTGACAAGCACGCAAAATTTCATTGATGGGTCTCAACTACGAAGGGAATTATGACGCCTCAAACATTGGGGTCAAAATCGGCAGTGGCCGTGAAAAGCGCTCGATTTTTGAAGTCCACATGGAAGAGGTGAGCTGTTCCGCTTAATTCAAGCATCCATTCGGATCTTCTGGAGATTACAATGCCAAAACATAAAGGAAACATTGCCGCCATTTCTATGAACATGCTTGAAAAGGAGTCTTTCCAGAGTTTGGAAGATGGCCGCACAGGTGCTGGAGAACGGAGGCGGAGACATCGAAAAATAGGACCTGAAAGGGCGTCGCTTGTTTCTTCATTAGTAGTGCACGTACGTCAATGAAATTTTGCTATCTTGTCAGGCATATTTTCAAGTTTCTAATAAAAAAAACCTGGTTGAAATGTCTCTCTTAATACGGAAGTTACAAGCACTTTTATAGGTGACATATCATATGAAACAGCCTGTACATACAGTCGTGCAAATGCTAATATGCATACATATACAACACATTGTTTCATACAATCACTCACCGCTTCCACTAAGTTTCTAGCATAATAATTAGGTATTTTGTAAATATTAATTACCACGGAATCGATCAGGTGGTCTGAGTGGAGGGAAGAAAGGTGTCACAGGTGGTAGCGTTAGAGAAAACGGTGGTCTGAAGGTGAATGGAAAGGGTGTTCGAGTGACAGTGAATGGTGGCCTGGTCCAAGGTGTTCTCAGCGTGAATGGTGGTCTGATGGTGAAGGGTGGAACGGTGGGAAAGGCAGTTACTGGTCGCGGAGGGGGAAAGGGTGTCACGAGTGGACGCGGACGCGCTCGCATCTTTCCCATTCTTCGAAATTGAGCCGTTGCCAACGGAAGTGGCCCGATGCTGCAGATCAGACTGACCGCCAGCAGCTGCAGGACTGTAGTATACACTGTTATCACCATGTCTTACGGAAATAAAGGATGTATGTAGATGCATACGTGACTTCAGAGCAGACAAGCCGAAAGAAAAAGAGCAATGCATGAAGATGCTGCATACTCTCTGTGGCATATGGCAGCGACATCAGAAACCTAGTAAGTCGATCAAGTCCGGTTTTGTTGTGTATGCTTGCAAGGAGCGGTATGATACTGTATGCAACACAGGTACATAGGTAATGTAAAAAATACATGTTTGCAGGATATGCCGATATGCACGTTATGCAGAATGCATAATTATATGATTGAAGCTTCAGAAACGACAAAACAAAACATAAACTTATAACATAAACTTAGTAACATACTACTTATACGTAGTATTAGAATGGATTACGATAATTATCACTTTCCACCACTGAATCGGTTGCCCAATCTGGTGAGGATGCCTCCTCCTCCTCGAGGGGGTGGATTGGTAAGCGGATGAGGGAAACCCGTCGGCCACAGGGTAGGAATGGTCACTGGTCGAATGGTGACCGGCGGAAGAGTGGGAAAGTTCCGTGGAAAAGCTGTCACAGTGGCTGGCCGTGGCCACAGTGTGGGAAAGTTTGTCGGGAAGGCGGTAACGGTGACCTTGGGTGTGGGATACGTCGGCCAGCCTGTTGGCGGGTAATAGGTGTAGGTACGCGGTGTGGTCACAATTTGCGTCGCTGGATTCAGCTCCGTGTTGATCTTGAGGCAACAGGGGTGATTGGAACCTGTGCATACATAGTGTTGTAGCATGTCTGACTAGTAATAGGCACAAATATTTCTGTCAATCCTGTCTTATTTTTCAGAAATGAGAGCAAAATTCAGGCGAGAGAAAAACGGGTAAATTTTGAGCTACCAAAACTCCCTTCAAGTCGCAAGAGTGGATGAACGTTGCTGCCCAATTTTTGTGCTCGCCCTCGCCCGTTTGTTCCTGGCAGCCCGAATTACCCCTCGCTGACCTATTTTCAATGTATGTAGTGTGTATACAATGTATACTTACGGCAACAGCACAATGCATACTACCTGAGTATGGGCAGTATACCCTTGAACAGTCGTATGGGTGATACTCCGGTCTTTGTAGCACTCCGGTCTGTCTGCGCAGCGATCCAAGTTGAGAGGATGATAGGCTGGAAGACCTGAACTGCACTTGCGCCCTTGCCAGGAAACTGGTGCTGCAGATAATGAGAAAGGTTGCAGCAACTGCAAAGGACGCCGGCTGCTGCATCACTGCGGTCCGTTCACTGAGCCGAATTTTCAATCTTGCTTTTAGGCTTGCTTTAGGTATTTCCTTGTTCTGCTCGTTGCTTACGTACGTAACGCTCTCTATAGTACGATGTACAGTACGATGCTATGCCTATGCCCTTCCGGTTTTATGACACCAGCATTATTTCTAGAAGGTTTTGGCGCAAAATCTATTGTACACTAAAATGCAGGGTGAACTGTTGGATTGCATGACCTGCCTACTGTATGTATGTACGCTAGATTTAAAAATTGTCAGTTTGCACGTAAGCTTCTTTGCGGTTCCGGTTTTTTATTATTCTTCTCTTCGACCCAAGGAATGGATCAGGCCTTTACTGTACTACATGTACACGTCGAACACTTTGCAAGAAGACATCGCACATTCTACATACTAGTAGTATCCAATGTATCGGACGTTGCGGCTACATGTACTGTACGCGTACGTACGTACTTACGTATACGCAATACAATCCACTGAATAATTATTTTATTGCACCAAAAGTGCATCACTGTTATTTTCCAATACCGAATAGGTTGCGCAATCTAGTACTTATGGATCCCCCACGCGGTGGAGGTCGATTTGTAGGAGGTCGTATCGTGATCGGCGGTAGGGTGGGCGGGCGCAAAGTTGGAAATCGCGGTGGGTTTGGCGGTGATAGAGTAGGAAACCTGATCGGTGCCAATGTGGGTGGTCGTGGTCGCAATGTCGGAAATCTGGGCCTTGGCGCCAGTGTTGGCGGTCGCAGAGTTGGAAATCGTGGCGAAATAATCGGTGGCAATGTGGGTGGTCGCAATGTCGGAAATCTGGGCCTTGGCGCCAGTGTTGGCGGTCGCAGAGTTGGAAATCGTGGCGAAATAATCGGTGGCAATGTGGGTGGTCGCAAGTTTGGAAACCTTGGTCGAAGGTTGAGACGCCGACTGCCCAGTGCCGCACCGACCCTGCCTTGTTCTTGTTCCTGCGCCACTGCAGCTGAGCCGAAACCGCAGATCAGAATGACAACGGCAATAATCGATCGGAAAGTCATGTCTCGTTTACAGTAAACACTTTGTCGGCATCATTATGAGTTTCTCGGACTGGAAGGTAGTTTCCAGGAACAAAAATTCTTGACTTTGGAATGAGCGTTGCACACTGGGCAACGAAAACAATATTTTATCTGTACATGTATTCATACCTGTACATGAACGTACATACGTCGTTACGTTCACGGATGTATACCTGACAAGAAAAGTTAAAACCCCTGAAACAAGAAGCGAACTACGGTGATTTTCATGCAGTTCCGGTTTCTGTTCAGAATGCCCAGTGTACAGACAACGTCCAAGTACGTTTTGTGGCACACGCATCCTGCTATGTGGATATGTATAGGTACCTACGTATACGTATGCTGACAAATGACATACAATACTGTATAACCAAGGATCCATGGTATAACATACGTAAGTATAGTCTTATGGTTCACGTTCTGCTCTGCACATTGGTCTGTACCTGCATCTTATTTCTTACTAGTACCCTTTTTATTCTTCTTTCCAATCGACTTCTTATCGTTTGCAACCTTGTACGCTGATTTCGTGGTATTTTCATGATGACCGATATCTGGAAGCGCTTTGAGAATGTCTTCTGGCTGTGGTCTATCAGTAGTAGAGCTTCTGCTTTCGCGATAGTACACTATTTTGCCATCAGCCGCCACTGCCACATCGCCACCTACTTGGTGCATGTCATGCAGCTTATCAGGCATTATCAACTGAAGCGGTGCAGCTGCAGATTTGTTGCTGTTCCCTTGCAGACTGCCCCCTTCTGCAACTCATCGAACATGAAGCATTTTCGTGTGGGGGTACGCATAGTGCAGTAGTGTACGTTAGATGCGGTCTTACGTTGGATGAGTTGCACTGCCAGCCTTTTCACGGCGTGAGTGCTGCAACTGTTCCAGACTGAGCGGCCCAGCTGGAACGCATCCACCAGCTCACCATCCTCATCTGCCAACAACTGCAGAGGCTGCTGCAGCTGCCGCGTATCCAGATGCAGTTGACGCCACTGCCTCCCTCCCTCCACGGATCCCTTGCACACCAGCACCACCGTGCACTGCTTGCGTCGAAAGGCGTCCAGTTGACTCTTAACCCTGCGCACGTGTTCCACGCATGAAGCGCTTCCGTAGCGAAACGCATGACGACGAAAAGTGTCAAGCTGGTCGGCATGAACTGGGACAAAGGCGCCAGCAGTCCTGTGTCCACATTTGTAACGTGGATTCCATCTGAAACAAACTGATCCCATCTGCAATAGTTTCTCAAGCAGAAAGTGTTTTACCCGGATTGACGACGGTTGGTTTGGATTGAGTCAGATGCTCATTGAGAGCTGGATCGATGGCTTTCCTTAGGAGATCATTCCAGTCTTCTTCTATCTCCTTCAGCTCTTCAACTGCTTCTCTTAGTTCAAGATTGTTAGCGACCGCTGCCTTCAGAGACTGTTCGTATTCCTGTGCATAGAACATAAGTGGCATGCACAAAGATGTCATAGAAGTGACAGTACAGTACTGTAGTTTACGTACCTACGTACATATAGGTACGTATACAAAGATTACCGATTGGCTTTGTAGCTTACCTGCATCGAAGTTGCCTTCAAGTGGCGACAAAAATTCATCCATGGCAGCAGGAGGCTTGAGACGCACGTTGCATCCCCAAATCTGTGTTTGTAGAAGTGTTCTAGGCCGTAACTTGTGCCAGCCAACGCCTCTGTCAATTCTGTCTCATATTGACTTCGTCGATCTTCCATGAACACCGACAAGTCACCAACGTATTTCAAAAACAAAGCGTCGTTTTCGCTTGAACTTACAGCTGCCATTTTGCACAACTTTTAGCGAGCTGCTTACGACAGACAAAAATGCTGTTTTGTGGCACGCTGTCGCTGTCGCTGCAGTGTTCCGTACATAACCTTCAAACGCACTGTACGTACGTATGTAACGTAACACAAGGCTTTGCGATTACCGCATGCAATAATTCGGCTATGCAAACAAAATACGTACAGTACGTACATTACGTAGGCTACAGCCTACTCTATATGTGATAAAAGAAGTAACACAAGAATAGGGTTGATCAATCAATAGCTCATCTTGGCCGATGTGACTCCTGTTTTTAACAGGGTATGGTCAATCCTATTTAGGCTAGTATGTATGTACTATAGTATGTATAGTCAAACCCATCCATATTCGAAACCTTAGTGGGATATTCACGCAGATGAACCTAGCATACAGTAATTCCACTGTTATGCAACTTTATTTTCACATTCTTTACCCCTTCGTACTGTCGCAATCGCCAAACGCTGCACGGGTATCAGAGATTCTTGTGTATATTGTGTGTAATAACTATACGATATGCATGTTTTATCATGGAAGCCAGAAACCGACATAATCAAAAGTTTGCACAGTATTTTCTTCACACAATACCGCATGACCAGAGTGCATATTGATAAAATTAGACGGGAAGCCCTACAGCCTACTACGTTGGGTAGATTTCTGGCGTCTATTACATTATATTTGTGGCCATAACTCGAACTCGAACAACTAGTAATGCCCCCTCCCGCGCTTTATCTACTTTGCCTTGCCAAATCGTGTGGGTCCTCTACCATTGTTGAAAAGGTACATCCACCGGTCCATGTCATACCGCTTGCCAAAGCGCATCACACCTGTAGCAGGTAAATAAAAGCGCTTATTTCTACATATTATTATGTATAGTAGATAAGTAATTACGTACGTGATTTGTGTCATTCATTCATTATACCTGGCATTTCTCTCTTGCCAAACCTCATTACTCCAGGCATTTCACGCTTTCCAAACCTCATGACGCCAGGCATTTCACGCTTTCCAAACCTCATGACGCCAGGCATTTCACGCTTTCCAAAGCGCATAACACCTGAAAGAATGAAATAACTCTATGGTGTGGTGCATTTGCCAAAAATCGGAACCTCCCTCCCATTCCGATTGATGATGCTGCTGATGATGATGATAAGATTTTAAACTGCGTTAGCCACAAACAAATACAAAAACCAACTACAGAGTGTCTCATAATAAACCATCCACCTTTCCGTGCATGTAACTCTGGAAGCACACCTTAGATTTTCATGCGGTCTTTTCTATTTTGTAGCCAAGGCTTCAACTGAGATCTGTACATTTACTTCAGAAATTGCGACGGTTTGAATCCCGAAGCTCAAAATCGGCGTTTTTCTTTAGTATGGAGGAAAATTTCGGTCTTAATTTTTAAAGATACCCAGTCCCAGTTCCCGTTTGCTATGCATGAATCACTGAGGCTAATGCATGAGATACACATTTACTAGCATTTTGGGACATCTCTTTTCATCACGAGACATATTTTAAGTTAGACCATGCAAAGAACACCCCTAATTGGCATAACCAGTTCGAAAAACCCTCGCTTTTTGACCGCCGGAGAAAGAAGGTGTTTCAGCAGCTTCCAGTGGGCCTATTAAGCTGAAATTTTGTACACATCTCAGGTGAAGCCTTGGCCACAAAATAGAAAAACCGTATGAAAATCTAAGGTGTGGTTCCAGAGTTACATGCACGGAAAGGTGGATGGTTTATTATGAGACACCCTGTACAACACATCACACAATCATATGTATGGTGCCGACGTAGGGCTACAACCAGCTGCACATACACCCACTGGATAGGCATCTGTACAGTTGGCCTATTTCCAAGGAGTATCCATGATCGCTGGTTGATCGCTGGCTGATCGCTGGTTGATCGCTGGTTGATCGCGACCAGCCACCGATCAGCCACCGATCAACCAGCGATCAGCCAGCGATCAACCAGCGATCAGCCAGCGATCAACCAGCGATCAAAACGAATTACGAAATAAAAGCGGAAAACATGGACACTAAATATCGCAACACACTACGCGTCCACAAATAGCGTAAAACATAAGTGATTTGTAAAACTTAGTCATACTGATGTCCTACCATCGAGTAGGAACGAAGTTCCTCTTTTTAGTTCTATGATTAAGTTCCCATGGAATAGCGCATGAGAACTGACCGTTTTAGAGCGGTTTTTACCACTTTAGTTCTCTAAGTTTTTTTGTGTAGATTCGAAACAACATGAATTTAGAAGTCCGTGTTTGCCGCGAAAAAGTTTGATCGCTGGCTGATCGCTGGTTGATCGCTGGCTGATCGCTGGTTGATCGCTGGCTGATCGCTGGTTGATCGCTGGCTGATCGCTGGTTGATCGCTGGCTGATCGCTGGTTGATCGCTGGCTGATCGCGATCAACCAGCGATCAACCAGCGATCAACCAGCGATCAACCAGCGATCATGCATTCTCGGGGCTAGAGTTTGTCCAGTATGTAATGTACGTACGTACATACATACCAGGGATGGCCTTTTTTCCGAATCGCATGACTCCAGGAATGGCCGCTGCCCTTTTACCGAATCTCATCACACCCGGCATCTCTTTCTTTCCGAAACGCATGACACCCGGCATAGCACGCTTCTCAAAGTCGACGTCGAAGTCAGCGTCTGCATCTGGAATAAGAATGCAGTCAGAAACATAGAAAACAACAAAGCTAAAGTCAAACAGGAAGCGTCTTCAATAACATTGCGGTAATGACACCTACTGTACAGTTCGTAACGTAGGTACGTAGGTACAGTACCTGCGCCCGCGCTTGGGATAGAAAGCCCCAGAATCAAGACGACAGTACAGAACACAACTGGCTTCAGGATTTTTGACAGCTTCATCTTGTGCGGTGATGTATGTACTTATACGTACATAAAAATGTATTATAGTTGTAGGGTTGCGTCCACTCGTCCTTCTGAAACAATAAAATGTTGTTATATAGAGAAGAGCGTTAGCTATTTGAAAGTGCACATAAAACTTTTCTTGACGACCGTTAACAGCAAGAGCAGCAGGCAGCAGCACAATGTCTAAACTTAAACTTCAAGAATACAGGTGGTTTGGTGAATCATGGGCAAACCGAGAACACCGATAAGGTAAACGCGTACTAAAATAGCATTGAAATACTATGCCGCACATAGTAGGGTAAAGCAGCCTTGCTTAAAAGCCTACAGAATGAATTACATGTTACACCACTTCAGCTTGATCTAATTACTAAAGCAAACCAATTAGCGATCTGTGTGATTTATTAAAACCATGTGCATCTACTGTACGAGTGTTATCCTCACGCAGAGAAAGAAGGAACGTGGTGGCATACATAATTTTTGGCCTGTCAAAACATATGTACAATACGTACCTACTCATGACTGATAAAAAGGTTTCAGGCGGTGGCATTAGCATTCTACCCACGTCACGTCGTGAGCTTTTTGGCTTTTACGCAGCTTCTGCCCAAATGTGATCGATGCATACCATAGAAAAGGCACGAAACTTCGTATGTGGGGGATAATTTCAATTTTATCGTTTCACTCCGCTACCCTCAGAAAAACAATCATGACAGCCCGACGCTCGGATTTCACAACTAAAGTGCTTCATGTGGTTGGTCGACTATGTACATAGTTGAATGATACCTATTTTTCTATGCTAGCGTTAAAAAGTACGTTTCGCACGAATTAGTAAGCAAGCGTGAACTACGGACTGCGGGAGGAAGGTAACATAGTGACCTGTCAGCTAATGGTAATGAGACGTGTATTTATTTATGTGTAAGGCAAGCAGTGACCACACCACAGATCACACCCCTCCATTTTGTCATCACCGTTGCGCAAGTTAACAGGGAGTCGAAGTGTGAAAGAATCAGCTTTACTAACTTTAGGTAGGTTTAGGTACTGTAGGTAAAGTGCCAACGATATAGGCAGTAGGCTCATAGGTAGCATACGCCAAACTAGAGACTCCAAAGCTGCGGAGAGCAAAAGTTCATGCGCGGGTAGATTGATCTATATGTAGTACGTTTTGACGGTAAATAAGTGTGACATAAACTTAGGTTATCGCACCGAACCGACGGTAGGCTATAAGCAGAGATAGAGTCGAGAAAAATGCACCATGGCTTTTGGAAATTGTGACCGAGGTGCCTGACGACAGTAAGTTCATCGGACAGATGTGGTGCTCGCTGGAAACTTCCCGATTTCCTATTTGTTCGCAGCTGAAGCGTGAAAAAACCCGGCGCGCAACATTGGCAACAACTCGAATCGAAACCTTATAAAATATTTGTATATTATATGTATACTGTTATGCTGTAGGACAAAGATTACACAACACGTACGTACGTACGTTGCGTATGCATACCGTACATACTGTACAGTCAGCTACATAACATGATAACATTAGGCATTAGGGTGCATGCTACACAAGGTTCGAAGCGGCCAAAACTGTCATTCTAGGGCATCGATGGAATTTTAATTTTAGTTACAGACATATGTATGTACATGTACCTAACATCCATTAGCCACTTCAATCTAAAGATTACTTGTAACAGTCACAGTGAGCTTCAATGAATCAAGCAAAAGAGTTCATTTTCACCGAAAAAGAGCAAAAAGGAAAGGTTTTCTAGGTTGGTGATATGGTCCACCCACACGTTCACTTCACACGTTCACTTCACACGTTACCATATGCAACCTGAAAGCAGAAAAAATATATCCGCAGTTTCAGACACTATTTTTTATTTCTCAGGTGGAGTACGGAGATTTATGAAAGTGTGCTATGGGTGTCGTGAATTAGTTACGCACGCACACGCATAATTGGGTTTGTAAAAAACCGAAGGAAAATGGACGAGGTACTGTAGTCACGGACGGAGCAAAAAAAGTAATTCCCATTTTTGCTTTGCCTCTGGCTTTGTTCAATCAAATTGTCTGTTCAGAGATGGAGTGCTAATGTGTCATTCCATGTACATATGTCTATGTACGTACGTAGATACGTACGTACAACATAGACCGTGCATACGACATCGTGATGTGCCTTCATACATTGCTTTATGCCCTTCCAGATACCGGAAGCTGCGCACATGGCTTCATCTCAGATGACTTTCTCAGTTTGCTACAGGACACCGCAGAAATACTTCGACTGAAATGCCACAGATATGTAATGTACCCACACCCAGATGTCGGCAGAATCGTCCTCGTGAAGTCTTATTTTGTTGCACAACCACAACGACAGCCAGTCTCTGCTGTGTGTATGTGTGTACAAATGACCGCACATAATAATTTCATGACATGTCAGAGCCATTTCAATGCTGACCGTATTTGGCAGCTACATACATTATGTGTAGGTTCGTCCACATATACGAACGTACGTACGCATACCGTATTTTTGGGTGTATAGCCCAATGGGGCTATACAAAAATTGAGAGGTCTGATGGGGGGTTATACACTGGGGGGATACGGGACTGGGGGGGGGGGGGATATACATGGGACAAAATTTTTGTTTGTGAGAGGTGTGTAGAGGCATGTTTTTTAGGTCAAAAGTACGTGTTTTAGGGCATAATCGCGGTTAAAGCAGGGTTATTCTATAGCTAGCTTATGACCAGCTTACATAGGTAGGTTAGGTACCTTCCAGTACATGGGGGGGGGGGTGACCCGGGGGGGATATACAGGGTGTCTCATAATAAACCGTCCACCTTCCCGTGCATGTAACTCTGGAACCACACCATAGATTTAAATGCGGTTTTTTGCATTTTGTAGGCAAGGCTTTAGCTGAGATGTGTACAAAATTTTAGCTTCCTAGACCCAGTGGAAGCTGCTCAAACACCTTTTTCCTCCAGCGGTCAAAAACAAGGTTTTTCGAACTGGTAGTGCCGATTTAGGGGTAATTCTGTGCATGATTCATAATAAAATTAGCCTCGTAATGAAGAAAGATGTCCCAAAATGCTAGAAAATGTGTATCTCATGCAATATCCCCAGTGCCAGCATAGCAAACGCATGAAACAGGGTATCTTGAAAAACTAAAACCGATATTTTCTCCATAGTAAAGGAAAACGTCGATTTTGAGCTTCGAGATTCAAACCGTCGTAGTCTCCGAAGTATGTGGAGCACACAGTTGAAATTTTGTATACTTACTTGTTGAAGCCTTGGCTACAAAATACAAAAAACCGCATGAAAATCTAAGATGTGGTTCCAGAGTTACATGCACGGAAAGGTGGACGGTTTATTATGAGACACTCTGTACATAGGACAAAATTTATGTTTTGCCAATGGGGGTTATACACTGGGGGGGGGGGGGGGGGGGGGGGGGATATACTCAGGGGGATATACTCAGGGGGGATATACACCCAACAAGGCCACCCAAAAAGCCTGCTGCACATTTGTGCCCAGAGCTGGCTCCGCCATTCACAATAACTTTCCATCGTTGCTGCTAACCATTGTTCTTTATTTTCCAAGATGGAAAATATATGGGGACGCGGTTACAAACTGACTGTGTCATTTCTATGCAATATGGCTCGACTCAAAAATAGGTTGTTCATTACAGACATTTTGACACGTTCAAAAAACTGTCGTGTGATTACATTCATAGCATCCAGGATTTTGTACCAACCTCATTTTGTAGTCCCCGTCAGTTGTCGTATGAACAGAACTTTTGCATTCTCTGTCAGCTCGCGTATGTACGTACGTACATACGTAGTAGTACATGTAGTAACTTGCACTCTTTTCTGCAACCTTTTGGAGAAAGATAGTAGGTACTAAATCCAAATTGTACAAACGTGCAAGGCTACGCACAAAAGCGTACAATGATCAAGAAAGAGCTTACTTCTCTCTCAGGTTTATAGGTTGTGGTTTTAAATCATGCGTGAGTCATATTCTCATCAATCTCTTTGCTATAGGCCTAGTATTGGTCAGGCTCGCTCGTATTACTCTACTAGGAAGCGCGCACGGGGATATCATTATGTATTCCGCATTCCTCGAAAGTGTGGTCTGAATCTGAAATCAGTGAATAAAAAGTGCGCGCCATTTAGCTTTATAATAGCGTGCGCCTTTTGGGCTGATTTGCTACACAGGTATCTTCAGCGCATTGAGCTCTTCGCCCCCAAAAACGCGTGCGGCAACGATAAAGCATTACAACGTCAATTCAGAGAGCAGGCATCCATCAAGTTCTTGTGCATACTACGGGTACGTACTACATAGATATACCGTATTTACCGGTGCATAGCCCCATGGGGGTATGCAAAAATTGAGAGGTCCCATATGGGGGTATGCATAGGGGGGTTATGCATTGGGGGGTTATGCATGGGGCATTTTTTATGTTTTTGAGAGGTGCGCAGAGGCATATTTTTTAGGTCAAAAGCACGTGTTTTAGGGCATAATTGAGGTCAAAACAGCGTTATTCTAGTACAATACACCCCCAAGCAGGCTTATAGGCATCTTAGCTTGGTGTGGGAGTGGCTATGGGTACTATATGACCAGCTTACATAGGTAGGTTCAGGTACTGTACAGTACATATGGGGGTATGCATAGGGGGGGGGGGGGGGGGGGGTTATGCAGGGTTGGGCATTTTTTATGTTTTGCCAATATGGGGGGTATGCATTGGGGGGGGGGGTTATGCATTGGGGGGGGGGGGGGGGTTATCTACCGGTAAATACGGTACTACTCTGAGAGGCGCCTTTACGTTGATTTCATGATACTCTGTTGTATTCTCTAGTACATACTGTACGTACGTACATAGTTTCGGGTGGAGGTGGACCGACAGACCGACCGACATTTTTGCCTATGGTTAAGCGCCAATCCTCACCGCTATATTATAGGGGACGGCGTTTGCGCGCGTCCCCAAAAATACGGTAACTATGTATGTACGTACGGTGTGCTATATGCGTATCCACGTGCGTACATACACAGGTGCCACGCCGATTAGAAAATAATGGCGAAGTCTTTTCACAGGCCTGTTGTACATGTACGCACTGTTATGTCTGGATGACTCCGGTAGCTGCTACGTAACATGACTTAGCTACCACAGCCAACAGGGTACTATTGTTTCAGACGTATTGCTTGAAATATTGCACATACATACGTGAACGTACACGTCGTGCGTAGTGCGTACATACGTACATTACATACGTATATGTATCTATCTGTCTCGCTAGGTACGAAACCGGCACACATACTCTACGTTAATTACGTACAGCAACAGTATCACATATCAGCGTCCCTAACTCCCTAGTTACGGGGAATCCCATCCAAGCAGCTCATAAAGAACTTACACCTGGATGTACTATGCTAGTAAATGTACGCTGTACAGTAGTATTTCTATACTTAGTATTTGCGATTGACGATTCACGTGGCGAGTGTGAACATTCCACACTGTCCATTCGAAGATTATGCGTGTACTGAAGCTACGCCAACTTCTAAGGATCCGTAAACTTTCGGCTTCTTCGTAGGGATGTCTTCATTATTACATTTATTCGTTTCTCACGTTGCCATGGAGTCACGCCTAATGAGGAGCGATGGAGCGAACGTTTCACAAACTTGGCATTACGCCTTCGAACGTATAGTTAGTTGCGCTCATTCTATACGTACGTACGTACTGTACATTATGTATGTGTGTGTACGTTTGCAGGCCTACATACTATACTAGTTCAGAAACTGCAAAGGGTTTTCATTCGATAGGTCAATAAATACTCAGACAGGTTGAGCAATGTTTCATGAGTCAAAACCAGAGCTGGCAGCACGAAATGTGTACTGGCTTGGTCTACCTACCTTTTGTACGTGAATTTGCCCACACGGGACAAAATTCCATAATAGATTCAAGCACTTTACTTTTCTGTTCTGCGCTCGTTGTGTCGGGTTTGTTTTTCGTTGGGACGTACGCACGTAACAGCCGTGAGTGGAAGAAACACATGTTCCGATCGTTTTGATTCGCGTCCATTCGACATTTGTTGTCTGTCATTGTTGCCTTTTGTTGCAACGTTACCCTGTCGGTTGCCGTACTTTCTCTGTAGTATCCTGGCATTGGTGCCTGTTGCACTATCATGGATGATAAGACGAAATCGCGAGTCTACATGGACGGTTGGTAAGCAGCCAACAGCAACACTTTACTTGCGCAACAAAGCAAAGACAACCAGAGTAATCTGCTTCGCATAACATATGCGTAACCTGATTTCGTGCAGTATTTTAATACTCTATTTATTTCGTGCACTATTTTACAGTTTCGACCTTTTCCACTACGGACATGCGAATGCGATTAGGCAAGCCAAGCAGCTGGGCGACGTCGTCGTGGTTGGAGTGCACAGCGACAGTGGGTTGCCAAACAATGCTTATCTGACTAACGTTTTATGTTACCGTATTTTTGGGTGTATATCCCCCCCTGAGTATATCCCCCCCCCCCCCCCCCCCCCAGTGTATAACCCCCCATTGGCAAAACATAAATTTTGCCCAGTGTATATCCCCCCTGGTGTATAACCCCCCATGTACTGGAAGGTACCTAGCCTACCTATGTAAGCTGGTCATAAGCTAGCTATAGCTACTCCTACACCAAGCTACTATGCCTATAAGCTTAGCTGAGCATGTTTTGTACTAGAATAACCCTGTTTTGACCGCGATTATGCCCTAAAACACATACTTTTGGCCTCAAAAACATGCCTCTACACACCTCTCAAAAACATAAATTTTGTCCCATGTATATCCCCCCCCCAGTGTATATCCCCCCCCCCCCAGTGTATAACCCCCCATCAGACCTCTCGATTTTTGTATAGCCCCGGGGCTATACACCCAAAAATACGGTATTGTCAAGCACGCGGGATACGGTCACTTGGTTGCCGGTCACTTCGTTGCGGACATTTCGTTGAGGACCTTTCGTTGCCGCGGTCCTTTCGTTGCGAGAACTTTCGTTGCGGTCACTTCGTTGCGGTTTTTTCGTTGCAGACATTTCGTTGCCGCCGTCCCCCGGTCCTTTCGTTGCGAGAACTTTCGTTGCGGGTATTTTCGTTGCCGGTCTTGATTTGGTCAGTTGGTGGTGAGTACTTTCGTTGCCATTCACTTCGTTGCAGGCTAGGCTTAGGCTTAGGTAAATCTCGCAACGAAATGCACGGCAACGAAAGTACTCACTACCAAATGACCAAATTTAGACCGGCAACGAAATGACCGGCAACGAAAATACCCGCAGCGAAAGGACCGGGGGACGGCGGCAACGAAATGTCCGCAACGAAATGACCGGCAACGAAGTGACCGCAACGAAAGTTCTCGCAACGAAAGGACCGCGGCAACGAAAGGTCCGCAACGAAATGTCCGCACCGAAGAAAACCGCAACGAAGTGACCGCGAACCCAGCACGCGCAGTACTAAACTGCTGAAGTTTAGAAGAGATCAGGAGAAAGAAGCGATCTCCGGTGTACTTGGAGGAGGAGCGCTATCGACTGGTGCGTGGACTGAAGTGGGTGGATGAAGTGGTGGAGGATACGCCGTACGCGCCCACCATCCCACTCTTGGATCAGCTCAACTGCCAGTTCGCCACACACGGAGGTTAGCTCTAACTGCTGTCACATCATAAAAAAAGCTAATTAGTTATCACATTTCACCAACATAATATTTACAAATCAAACTCAAACTATTCCAAATTTGTAACCTAAAAATAAATTTACATTGACATACAGTATTGTACACGTATGGAGGACGTACAACATACGTACATACACATTACACAGAGCGATGCAGTCTTGCCCGGCATACATACGAATACGAATGCGTATAGAAGCATACGTGGCAATAACTAATATTGTGCGAGGCGTGGTGCTTGCATTAACATTAAACATGCTTTTGCGTAGATGACTTGGTAATTGCCAAAGACGGTACGGACACCTACGCGGCTGTACGAAATGCCGGAAGGTTACGGTAAGGTTGCTTTACAAGGTCAAAAACGTTGCGCACAAAATGCTTTGGTGGGTGTCATCACACCTACTGTAGGTATGTATATGTATTTCAGGTTATTCAGTCGAACTGCTGGCGTTTGTACCACAGATTTGATCGAGAGGTAAAAGCAAAACCACGCAAGCTTCATGAACTGAGCATCTTTTACAGTATGTTTATAAATATACTTAGTACATGTTTTTCGTAAAGAGTTCTTGTGAGGACGAAGATCATCTCAGACTTGCGAAAAATCAGTAGTGCTGAATCCCGGAATCATGCCATCGCTTGGGAGGAAGAAGATGAAGCCCAACTGAGTTCGCTGCAAATTGCCCAATTTTCGGGAAACGCAAGATCGCCAAAAGTACACCAATCTTTTCTTCCACTTTTGACTTTTCCGTTTTCCTAATTCCGGTTGCCTGCCTCTAATTTAGGCGAAAGACAAAATCATCTATGTCACCGGAGGCTGGGACTTATTCCGTATGAACACTTTTACGTTTAGTCGCTTAGTATTTTTCTGCTTACACACAGAAGCAGATGGAACCTTTGAGCATGCATGTACGTACACACACATCACCATGTATACGTACAATACAGTAGGTGAATATGGTGTCCGTGTGACGTGTTTGAAGAAATTCCAATACAATCCGTTGCTTTTTAGACGCTGGACACATGGACTTCTTGGAAGCTGCCAAAGCACTCGGAGATTATCTGATCGTCGGCGTTTATTCTGATTTGGTAGGATAACAAACACTAACTGTGACAATTTTTATCATCCTATTGGGTGCCTGTACCTACCTTATCCTCGAATATACGCTTCAGATGCTTCAACGGAAGAGAGGCGGAATTTTTCCCGTGTTTAATCTGAAGGAACGCGTGCTGACTGTTATGTCGTGCAAGTGTGTGGATCAGGTTCTGGTCGGTGCCCCCTATCTGATCACTGGAAAATTCATGCAGCGTCACAATGTAGGTATATGTACGTACGTTTGTAAGGAATCGCATGCATCTTTCCTACCATAGACGGCTTTCATCACTCGCATATGTACGTATAGGGTACAGTGGGGTAAACACGGCCACCTAAGCTCCTTTGAACTTTCTGTTTCAGCAAATGATAAACCAACTGGCTCATTTGAAAGACGAGAGTTCAAGGAATCGAGTGATATAATATCTGTCCCAATCGCTCCATTATTGGTTGCTGAGATATTCAGCCCTGGATTTTCCCATGGCCGGGTTTACCCCACAGTACCCTACTGTACAGATTTCTGTGATCTGTCACGGCTGGACCAATCCATTGGATTTGTGCGGCGATCCCTTTCAAGTTCGTATATTTTACATTTTCCAACCACGATTGTGTCATTCATTACCATTGCTTCCTCTGTTGGTGCCCAGTACGAAGTACTTACTTCTATAGGAAGTGAAAGCAATGAACAGGCTGAAAGTTATCGACACTGGAAACCGATTGACTAGTGAGGTGATAGTGGACCGCATTCTTAGCAGAAGGTACATAGTATGTGTAGTACCTACATACGTAGGTACGTATGTTGTGATATTCAAGTTTTAGTGTATGTGTTGGTTATGTAGCTCTACGTACAACGTAGATATATCTGGTTACACTAACACTGGGTGCATCTTTGTAGGCAGGAATATTCGGAAGAAACCGAAGTGAAACGCCGTCGTCATGCCGCCACTGCTGCAACGAACGGACTGTAAAGCACAATGGATGCGATGCATTTTGGACAGGAAAAACCACATCTCACTGTCCCTTGGCTTATTGCCTGTGGCACTGACCAAACCAATCATGCATTTTACTTTCTGACTTACTGCCTACCTGTGAAGCTTTTTCGTATTGTGCAATGCTGTAATGTAATATTATCATTTTACTTTTAGTGAAAGTTTTGCCCATTGGCTAGCTTTCTATTGCATGCTGCTATGCGATAATACATACATAGGTGTATTCTTTTCTTCGCCGAACGTGAATTGATTGAGTGTGAGACTGCCGTTTGTCAGCATGTCTTTGAAAGCAATGTATGTACGTAAACTTTTGCTTTTTTTGTTGCTCGTCTTACTGACTTCATTGTGTTCGTGCATTTGTCATTGCATAACTCTTACTGTAATGCATGATTACATTTGCCTTGGGCTGAAATGTTTTATTCTAAAAATACATAAAACGAACGTACGTATAACCTCGCGCCAAGCGCCTCAACAAGACATCCCATTGGCCGGGGGCATATTTGCACAGCACTACACATACAAATGCAATCCGCACTGAACATGTCACGGGCTAACACAAATGCTTGTCAGGGGTCTGAACGAAAGGCCGGTGTACGCTAGCGAGATAGCTGGAGAAGGGTCACAGGAGTATAAAGAATACGCTATACGATACTACGTAGAGGAGAGGGGCGATGGTGCTCATCGTGTGCGGGTCACGAATCTACTTTTTGCGCCAGATGCCGAGACCGACTGGGTTGTATCCGATGGGAACTCCGTGGACTCCTGGAAGACCGAAGCGGCCGTATCCGAGGACGGTGTCGTAGACGGAGTGGCCGGTCCAGCCTGGGACTGGGACGTTGAGGCCGGGGTGGACTCCGAGGCGCCAGTCATGACCGATTCCGTAGCCAACTGGGTGGCTCAGGCGGGGATCCACAAGACCGGGGTGGACTCCGTAGCCGAGACGGGGATCCACGATGCCGGGGAGACCGTAGCCGTAGGCCAAGGGAGTTTTCCAGCCGGGGAGGAAGGGGGTCTTCCAGCCGGGAACACCATAGCCGTAGGTCATGGGGTGGACACCGTAGCCGAAGGGGGTGGTGAGTGGGTTCACCATTCCGTAGCCAAGAGGGTTCACTCCATAGCGGGTGGCGATATCCCACTGAAGCACGCACAGTATGCTTTACTTTTTCCAATTCTGGCACCAGGGGTAGTTTGGGCCACCCCAACCTAGCCAACCATAGGCCTATGTATAATACGTACTTACACAAAGTACAGGGTGTCCCGAAATAAACCGGCCACCTTTCCGTGCATGTAACTCTGGAACCACACCTTAAATTTTAATGCGGTTTTTTGTATTTAGTAGCCAAGGCTTCAACTTAGATGTGTACAAAATTTTAGCTTCCTAGGCCCAGTGGAAGCTGCTCGAACGCCATCTTTCTCCAGCGGTCAAAAACGAGGTTTTTCGAACTGGTAGTGCCGATTTAGGGGGTGATTCTGTGCATGGTCCATAATAAAATTAGCTTCGAAATGAAGAAAGGTGTCCCAAAATGCTAGAAATGTGTATCTTATGCATTATTCGCAGTACCAGCTAAGCAAACGCATGAAACAGGGTCTCTCGAAAAATTAAGACCGAAATTTTCTCCATAGTAAAAGAAAACGTCGATTTTGAGCTTCGAGATTCAACCCGTCTTAATTTTCGAAGTATGTGGACCACATAGTTGAAATTTTGTACACTTACTTGTTGAAGCCTTGGCTACAAAATAGAAAAAACCGCATGAAAATCCAAGGTGTCATTCCAGAGTTACATGCATGGAAAGGTGGCCGGTTTATTTTGGGACACTCTGTATGTACCTAGGTACATTAGCATGTTTCTCATGATAGCAAAAGGCTCAGAACGGGGTGAAAGCGCGGTATCAAAATGATCCTGGCACTTTCCTTCGTCAAGGTTTTCAGTTTCCTTTTATTATTCCCCACTGCAAAGAGAAGTCAGATTTTGGCAGAGTACTAGGGTTGGCCCAGATCTTTCCCTATGGCCCAAACTACCCCGCACACTACCCTACTACTGTACATACATAGTGCATGGTGGAAAGGCAAAGAAAAGCGTGCAGATGCTTACGCCAATGGGGATAGCCGTGGCGGCGGCGGCGACAGCCAAGACGAGGAAGAGCCTTGATCATGGTGACGGCTAGAAAACAAGAACACCACATCTCAGAGAGCCACTAAGAGAGACTATGCCAGCTAGTATTGACTTCGTGTTTCATGCTATGGCCGTTTTGGTCCCAATCGGGGGCCCGGGGTCCCCGATCGGGGGCCCCTATAAAATGCATGCAAAAGTAGAGATGTTTTTCTTTTTGTTTTCTTTTCTTTTCTTTCTTTTCACACACGGGGCCCCTGATCGGGGGCCCTAGTCTGGGGCCCCTATCTCTATTCTACGTTGATCTACGGGGGCCCCCGATTGGGTGCCCCGCGCCCCAATTGGGACCAAAACGGCCGTAGCATGGAACACGAAGCCAATACGAGCTGGCATAGTCTGAGTCTGTGCAAGACCACCAATTAATTAGCATGCAGGTACCGAACCTGTTAGCCAAACGCAAGAAGATACTGTAGCAGTTCTTACTCGGAGTGAGCACTCGAGAGCAACTGAAGCAAGCAGTAGATTGGGGAGCAAATGGAATGAGCCAGTTGGCGTCTGCGTCCGCCTTTACATACGCAGCAGCAGCAGCTGCGTCGCATGTCGGTCAGGATTCTGGGCGCGGCGCTCTTTGATCCTAATCGGACGCCAGCCACCCCAGACGAAAAACGCCACCGGGCGCAAAACCCCACCAAACTTCGCCGCATCCTTGACGCTTTTTCATTCAAAATTCTACCCTGCACGATATAATGTGTGCACATTCTTAGGGCAGCAGCCACTCGCGTCTGCTACTTCAGCTGGAACCGACGACGTCGCGCCACCGTCGAAAAACCGGGAATAAAACGAGCCCATAGCTCAACGTCAGACAAATCGGCAACGAAAACGAGGACGAGGACGACCAGAAAAAGAAGAAGGAAGGAAAGAAGGAGACTGTGTATGTACATACCTTGTGCTTTTACATATGTGCACA
>JASAMW010002558.1:0-74390 GCA_030247985.1 Epsilonema sp. ZAB3_2 | reverse complement strand
TCCGATATTTCTATTTTGTATGTACTACGTACATATGTACCGTACCATGGATGACCTGGTTTTGGTATTTTATCCTTATACAACTTATCTAGTTAACCCCACCTTCACCCGTCTGACTAATCCTATTCTTTTTCATACCCGGGTAATTTTGTTTAGGGCTAAACGATTGTCTTTTGAAAGGACTATGCTAAAGAGGAGCGGCAAGCACGGATCGGCGTTGCTGCTCTTGGTTGCTGCGTGGTTAACGGCCAAGAACCGCGTACAGGCGGTGAATATCGTCTCCGAAAATATCGATGTCACCTGTCCGCAAGGTTTTTCTATTCTTCCAAACTTCTCCATCCCTCTCACTCAAGCAAATCTACTAGCATCTTGCGTCCAATTTGAGGACACCGCTACAGATGCGGTAAGACCTCTCTGGCAAAGATTTTGTCTGGGGATTTTGCAGCCTCAATTGGTCCATCGGTTGCCGAAGTGGCAAATTTTCCCCATGGCTAAGGCTAGCAGACGTTTTTGGTCGACGTTTTTGTTTGAACTCATGAAGATTTTTTATAACCAGTAGCCCCTTTGGCAGTCTTTCGAGCAGTATACGTAGAGTCCACGCATGGACCTCTAGAAGGATGAACCAAGGAAACCCAAAGTGTGAGACCTCTACTACGTACATATGCCTTGCTTCAGGTTTGCTATACCGCTGGTGACAAGGGGAACTCGACTGTCTATCCCGGCCTCTCCGAATTTCTCTACAATCTCTTCATAAAACCGACAGCGGGATGTGACCTGATTGCTGACAGGATCAATATCGGAAATGTATACAACGAAAGTCAACGAGCCCTCTATGTGAATGGAATGATCATCACTCCCACAGGACAGTAAGAAGAGCGATTAATGTACGTACCATAGCTGGTTGAAAACTTGTACGTTGCGTTGCCACTTGGAATGTTGATGTTTTAGTAAAAATGTAAATAAATGGCCATATGCACATACCTACCTTAGGCTAGTGTATGCTGCGCTGTACATGGCAGCACATAGGAAGATGAATGGCAGCAGTAACAGTAAAATACTAAATAGTACATAGGAAACTGGGTTAAACTTTGTTGTTGTGTCGTAGGGAGCAGTACAGATGTTGTTACTCCACCAAGAAGATTGTGTGCAATTGTGCAGCCACTGGATACAGCACCAGCCAGCATGACCTATCGTTACTCCTGGCCAATGTTACCCTCCCTACATTTCTTCGTCGCATGGATATACAACATGACCCCGGAAACCAGTACTACATGGAGATATGCGACGCAACTACGACAACCGGCAACACCTATCCACAAACATGTAAGCATTCAATCCCTAGCAGATGGGTCAATCACATTGCCCATGATTTTGATTGAATTGTTCATCGCGTGTTTCAGGTGGTCAGTTTACTCCAACTACCACTCCAACCACAACGCCATCGACAACACCAACAACCACACCAACAACAACCCCTTCAACCACTCCAACCACTACTCCAACGAGTACACCAACAACTACACCAACAACAACTCCTACCACATCTACACCTTCAACCACTCCGACCACTACACCAACTACAACGCCTACCACTACACCAACCTCAACCCCAACCACTACTCCAACCACTACACCTTCAACTACTCCAACTACTACACCAAGCACCACTCCAACAACTACTCCAACTACCACTCCATCAACTACTCCAACCACAACACCAAGTACAACTCCAACAACCACTCCGACTACCACTCCTTCAACAACTCCTACTACTACACCTTCAACTACACCAACTACTACACCAACTACTACTCCAAGCACTACTCCAACCACTACACCTTCAACTACTCCAACCACCACACCAACCACTACTCCAACCACTACTCCGACAACAACTCCGACTACATCGACACCATCAACTACTCCAACCACTACACCAACCTCAACTCCAACAACCAAACGTACATCAATGACTGTAACCATTCTAATCGATATATTGCTAATAGTACCAAGGAACTGTTAGAACCAGCAAATACTTACCTTCTTTCTCAGATCAAACTTGCGAATTCACCATTGGCGCCGCAGGAGAGAGTAGCAACTTTAGCCCCGCTCCAACGTGCGGTGGGACGACTACATGCACCATGGACAGCGGGACCAGTCATGTATTTGACGTGTCAGCCTGCACCACTGGAGACGCGAACCAGTTCCTGGTTAAGACGGCCAGCGAGTGCATCTCGTACGACACGGCGGCCGGTGGAGGGGTGGCGGAAAATCAGACGTTCATCACCAGCTTCACTCCGGTCGTAGCCGGTAGCTGCACCCTGGGAACCCTGACCACCTTCGTCATCGGATCCAGCACCCAAGTCGTCAAGCAGTTCACTGGGGTCACGGGCTATGCCTGCAACGCGGCCTGTTAAAATGGGGAAGGGAGCGTTTTGGTTTAATCAAGGATGTGCTGTGCATGAAAGTTTGCAACTTTTTGAGTGATGCAGTGCGACGTCCTTTTCTACGTACTTACCTTTACCTACACGACAATAGTCATGTACAGGGTGTTTTATTTCTCCTGGTGGATTTCGATTGCCAATTTTGCCAGGTTACCCTGCACCGATTTCGCTCAAATTTTGCTCACATATTCCCGAGCGTTTACCATTTACTTGATAAAAATTTCGAGTTAGAAGGCTGTACTGGTAGTGAGAAACACAGCACAGACCACGAAATCACAATTTTCACCATAATTTTTGACTACTGCTACAATTCTTCCTTCAAAATTTCGGAAAACATGACAAGTGGTACTTCTGCAATTTTTCCAAATGGTAAACGGCTTTGGATTGTCCTTTTAGACCTTTTTTCTTCTCTGCTACCCCAGAAAGATATCGAGAGTCATTAAATCTGATGATTATGGCTCATCAGCTGATGATGCAGCACTATCAGGCATGAGCAGCACTGATGAGAAACAAGACAATCTCCAATCAATGCCCCAATACTGTCAACGGTTTTTGGCTGTTTAGGGCTTAGGTTCCATCTTACTGAAGCTGTTTTGCTCTTAGGAAAGAGCCGTTGTGCTCCAAAAAGAGTCTTTCAATCATTTAGCAGGAAAAAGTGGGTAGAAAAAGCTCGAAATTGCAATTTTGAAAGGAAGGGAATAATTCTCACTACCAGTGCAGCATTTTAACTCAAAATTTTTACCAAGTAAATGGTAAACGCTCGAGAATATGTGGGCAAAATTTGAGCGAAATCGGTGCAGGGGAACCTGGTGAAATTGGCAATCAAAATCCACCAGGAGAAATAAAACACCCTGTACATACGTTGGATATGGCTAATAACCCCAGTTTTTGATACTAAAGTTTTGAAATGTACCTTACGTACATCATACAGTACTTACATATGTACCAACAACACTACAGAACAACATCCTACTGGTCAAATTCAACTTAGTATAAATGTAGCACATCCTTGATGTACGTACCTAGTACAGGTATTCAATGATGGAGCTTTGAGAAACCTTCAATTTCTAGTGGCAGAAAAAAATATAATGTAAGGCCTATGTCCGCTAGGTATATAGTATTTTTTACCTTATAGTAGTCAGTGTACCTATAGGTATGAACATACATACAGTATGTGCTGCACAACACACAGTTACAGTATGTAAGTACCATACAAAATTGCAAACCCTTGCAAGAATACAGTAATGTGGCCTTAAAAAGGGACTCGCATAAAAAAAGTTGTTGTCGTGAAATAAAAAATAAATAGTGAATATATGCAATTTTAATGACAAATTTAAAAATAAAAAGAAAATTTTAAAAATCCCTTAACAGTCGGTTTTTACACGCATTTCAAGGTTTGAAGGCCCCTTAGACCTTAAAAACGCCCGATACTTAACATCTTAACCCCACTATCAGATTCCCCATTAAATTTGCTACAAAACCATACTACACTTTTTCCCTAGAGTTGGACCACGTATACATCAAAGTAGTCCAAAACCAACCACAGGTTTGCCCTTTTGGCTACTGTTCCAGAACATCAGCTTATACTGATTGTATGAGAAAAAGCTGGACTTGCAGTCAGTTTTTTGCCACATGACATATAGTGACCCATCTCTGATGAAGAACACATGAATGGTTTTGTAGCAAATTTAATGGGAAATCTGATAGTGGGGTTAAGAAGTTGCATATCGGACGTTTTTAAGGTCTAAGGGGCCTCCAAAACCTTCAAATGCATGTAAAACCCAACTGTTAAGGAATTTTTAAAATTTTATTTTTATTTCTAAATTTGCCATTAAAAATTGCATATATTCGGACTATTTATTTTTTATTTCGCGACAACAACTTTTTTGTGCGAGGCCCTCTTTAAAGTAAAAGCAAAAATTATTGTGATACCTACATAGTACGTATGTACTTTCATTCTTCATTTTAAGATGTGGACACTTTCACCTGCTTTCACTACAACCCACCACTGCTTGCTTATGTTATGTGCCAGCCATGCAAGAGGATGCGCCACCATATTTCAATCCCAGACTGTACTTGAAAGAAGCCTATGCCTTCAATGATTCTAATAGCTATCAAATCAATACGCATTCTGGATAGCCTACATGTGTTGTGTATCGTTCATCGATCAATAGTCGACTATCGATACGATACACAAAAAGTGGCAATAGCTTCTAAGTATGTCTGTCACTGCTGGATAGCCTCTATTTGCTGCAACCTGTGTTTTGTTGCAAATAAAAATGCCGCGCAGGCTTGCATCTGAATTACGTAAGAAAATTAACCACATTTTTGCAGAATTGGAGAGCTTGGTACAGACAGTAAGTTTCCAATACGTACGCACAGTGTACAGTTATGTACAGACCACCAGACCTCTGTACATTCAAAGCACTGCTGCATATGAAATTCATATAAATTGATGATTGTACATAAAATTACATCTTCATTTTGATCACTCTTCTGACCTTCTGACCTGACAAATTTGCCCTTAGACCTTGCAGTGGACAGGTTTGGTAGGATCGGGGCACGCAAATCCAACCACATCCTCCAGTACTACCGACTGTCCATTGGTCAGTTGAACAAACGTCTTCGCAATCAAGCGCCCGTTGTCACACTGCAGTGAAACCGATTGACCTCCCGAGGTAGGATCCAATGCATAAACCGCGCATTCATCATTGCGAACGCTCACACCCAATTCACGACATGCGCTGAGAGGGGCTTGGGCTTTTTTAAACAACAAATAGCATGCCTAACATGAAGTTATTACAGTAGACCCTATTAATTACTGAGGGTAAAGAGACAAAAAGTCCCCGGCTTCTTGGCGGAACTTTATGTGTCTCCAAGAAACATTGGAGTTGCCCCACTCCTTTTTTGCAGTGAAAACATGCTGTACAATATCCGTATGTAGTATAGCTGCCCAAAAGTCAACCCGTGAGCTTGACGTTTCACTCACTCAACGCATGTCGTGAGTAAGACACCGGAGACGACGCATGAAAATCCGTTGGCAACTCCTGCGTTCATGAACAAAGAATCTCCGTCCTCCATCTTGCAGGTGCAACTGCCAGATAGAGTGCAGTCTGAAGCGGGGCACGGGTTTAGAGGTGTGAAGATGTCGCGGGTGGACTCGATATCCTCCAAGTTGAAGGAGCATGAGGCAGCTAAAAAAGAGAGCGAAATACAAAAAGCAGCAATATTTTTTATCCTTTGCAGTGCACTGCGGGGTGTTCCATGAGGAACTAACATAACGTACTGTTTATGTACATACGTACCTACAGTATGTAGGCAGATACCTACGTACAATAGTTGAACAACACTATTATAATAGAGCCACAAATTTTGATGGGGTTTTTTTGCAGAATGCTATAGTGATGAGAATGCAACCGTATATCGGCTAGCAGGTACGGTAGCAAGCAGTACGTATATACGTAAGGCCTATGTACGTACTACTAGGTACCTATTTAGGTGTACTGTATGTAGTGTACCTAGTACCTACCTACAGGCTGTTTCATATGATATGTCACCTATAAAAGTGCTAGTAACTCCCGTATTAAGAGAGATATTTCAACCAGGTTTTTTTAATTAGAAACTTGAAAATATGCCTGACAAGCACGCAAAATTTTATTGATGGGTCTCAAGTACGAAGGGAATTATGAAGCCTCAAACATTGGGGTGAAAATCGGCAGTGGCGTGAAAAGCCCTCGATTTTTGAAGTCCACATGGAAAGAGGTGAGCTGTTCCGCTCCATTCAAGCATCCATTCCGATCTTCTGGAGCTTACAATGCCAAAACATAAAGGAAACACTGCCGCCATCCCTATGAACATCCTTGAAAAAGTCTTTCCAGAGTTTTGGAAGCTGGCTGCACAAGCGCTGGAGAACAGAAACGGGCACATCGAAAAATTGGACCTGAAATTTATCGCTTGTTTCTTCGTTAATAGTGCGCGTACGTTAATGAAATTTTGCATGCTTGTCAGGCATATCTTCAAGTTTCTAATAAAAAAAGCCTGGTTGAAATTCCTCTCTTAATACGGGAGTTATTAGCACTGTTATAGGTGACATATCATATGAAACAGCCTGTACATACCAACTGTAAGTAGTTTGTAGCAGCTTAGCTTACCCGCCCTTGCTGAAACAATGATGGCAGAAAGTGTCACAAAGAAAAGGAAAATCTTTATTTTCGCCATGTTTCTTTCTTTGCTCAGTTGCTTGAAATTACAGTTTGTAAAAAACACGAACACTAAACGCTACTAAACACTAAACACTACTGTACGGCGTACGCACGTCGTACACAACAAGGCAAAGAAAACTTCGGTGTTGCAAGTTTATTGACAAATGTCGACGAAGGTTTCTTGCGTTTACGTACAATACATGTATAAATGTGTGTATCTAGTGTACATACTACTTACTGTAACTACAGGGTGGTTTTTTTCTCCTATACGATTTTGACTGCCAATTTCAACAGGTTACACTGCACCGATTTTGCTCAAATTTTGCCCACATATTCCCGAGCGTTTGCCATTTACTTGGTAAAAATTTCGAGTTAAAATTCTGCACCGGTACGTAGTGAGAATTACCCCCTTCCTTTGAAACCTACAATTTCAAGCCTTTTCAATGCACTTTTTCACCTAAAGGGACCATAATATACTTTTTTGGCTAATGGTATATATTCCAGGAGCAGTCATGAAGAATATCTCGATCAACGTGACATAGCAATACATTCCATTAATGATTTTCGCCTACTAGTAGTGGTAGGGTACTATGGGGTAAACCCGCCCATGGGAAAATCCGCCCACCTAAGCCTTCAGGGCTGCATATCTCAGGAACCATACGACCGATTGAGCCAAGTAGGATATCAATCGATTCCTTGAACTCTCCTCTTTCAAATGAGCTATTTGGCACGTCATTTGCCGAAACATTAAGCTCACGGGGTCACTTTTTTCAACAAGAGGTCGAAAATGACCAAACTTTAGAGGTTGCGCAAAAACACCCTGTATGTTATAAATGAACACCCGGTATGTGGGGGGCAAGGGGGCGTGGTACCCTACCACCTGGCAAAGTTTCAACCAATTCGCCCCACTGGTACTGGAGATATAGCAAAAAACAATTTCAGTACTTAGTGGGGAAAATGCAATGGTAATCAGATTTGATGACTCCCGACATTCTTTCTGGGGGTGCAAAGACGGAAAGGGTTTATAAAAAGGGTTTTTTAGTTGATATTTTGGGCGGCCGGCTGGCCGGACCAAACAAAAGTGGTCCGGACCAAACAAGAAAAACACAAATTGGCCAAAGCCATTCGCCTTCCTCTTGAACAAATGGAATTAACCTGTCTGTTCTCTCACATCCCTCCAGATCTTCTCCCTCCTCCCTCCCCGTCCCTCCTTCCCTCTCCCCCACGCTGACCCTAATCCTCTTTATGACCACTCAAGAGGGAGGAAACAAAAGCTCGTCCGTTTCGTCCGATGTCTTGGGCTGGGACGAAAAAGTCCGGACCGGACGGCCTTTTTGGATCAACTAAAACGCACTAATCCTTCGGCCGGTCGGCGGGTCCGGCCCATTTTGCTCATCTAAAAAACCCTTAAAGCCGCTTACCACTCGAAAAAATGTTGCAGTATTGCCATTTGTCACGTTTTCCGAAAATTTTATGGAAGAATTGAGCAGTAGTGGAAAATTATGGTGAAAATTTTGGAAAATTGTGACTTCGTGTTCTCCGCTGTATTTCTCACTACCAGTGGAGTTTTAACTCGAAATTTTTACGAAGTAAATGGCAAACGCTCGGGAATATGAGGGCAAAATTTGAGCGAAATCGGTGCAGGGTAACCTGTTAAAAATGGCAATCAAAATCGTATAGGAGAAACAACCACCCTGTATGTATCTTATGTACTACTGTATTTCGGTTGGTACACGTAAACCTACGTTACGTAGGTATACGGTACTCGTACTGTTATGCTATGCTGTGCGTGTGGGTGTGTACCTACCTACACATCCCATGTGGTGAAAATTGAATATTTTCTGTTCCGCGCCCACAAAGTAATAATAATTTCCATGCGATTTCTCCGGGCATGCGTACGTCGTACATATTTTCCGCGTTTATCAAACGTCAAAGATCGATCGTTCCGTCGACATTTCGAAGTCGAAACGCGTGATCGGGGGTCGGCACTGAACCACTGTTTTTTCTGCTGAAACACGCGACACCCTTGCTGGGCCTACGCCCTCTCCTTTAACTCTGAGGAGCGTTGATCGCCTCTGCTTGCCTTCGTTCGTGCGATGGGGGAGTTGGGGGTAATTTCGACCCGGTACTTGCGGCCAAATTATTATTTGCCTTACTTTACTCAGTTGGGCTATGAGCTGAGTAAATTTACTCAACTTTACTCAGAAGGCTGCGCTGCTGAGTAATTTTACCTTACTTTACTCTTTTCAAAAATGTTCGAGTTGACTGACAGACATCACTGCTAGGTATAGGCAGGTTGTATACATATGTACTGTAGTTGTACGTACAGGTATGTACGTATAGGTATGTTCTAAGCGTGAAAAGGTACGGTAAGCATTAAAATGCGATGTCAGGTAGTATTGAGAATTGCGTGGACAGGGGGGTAATTTTCAGTTTTCTGCTGATGACGTGAGCTGATAGCCCAACTGATTTTACGTATTTTACAAAAAGACCGGGTCGAAAATTCGCACCCAGTCCTGAGAGATAAGGCCTCAAATTTGAGCACAATTTGACCTTAATTTTTCACTTTTTCACCCTAAAATGGGGGTAAATAGTCCCACAGTGGGGCTTTGGGGCTATAAATTTGCATACACATAGACCCTATGGGGATACATGTTCAGACAAATTTTGAGCCCTCTAGCCCTCTTGGTTCAGGAGTTAAAGCTGTTTTTGCTGAAAATCCGAAAATTGCAATTTTTTCATAATTTTCAAAATTTTGAGAGAATTAGTCCGTGTGCCCGCTGTTTTATTTCTGAATCTTGTAGAGCAGAAAATTTGCTACAAGATAGGCTACATTTGAAAAGAAAGTCACCTATGGGAAATTTTCACAGCAAGGCCTCAAAGAGTGGCAAGTAAGGGTTTTAAGAGTGTGCGTTTTCCCCATTTTTCAAGCTAACTCAACAATATCACGGATACTCTCTCCTCAAAAGTAGCCTATCTTATGTAAAATTTGATGAAGATTTAGAAAAAAATATTTTTGCCCCCAAAAAAGTTAACCTTACCCCAAAAATGTTCAAAAATTGTCAATCAATTACATCTTTTGTAAGATTATATGCTAGGGGTTAACTTTTTTGGGGGCAAAAATACTTTTTTCTAAATCTTCATCAAATTTTACATAAGATAGGCTACTTTTGAGGAGAGAGTATCCGTGATATTGTTGAGTTAGCTTGAAAAATGGGGAAAACGCACACTCTTAAAACCCTTACTTGCCACTCTTTGAGGCCTTGCTGTGAAAATTTCCCATAGGTGACTTTCTTTTGAAATGTAGCCTATCTTGTAGCAAATTTTCTGCTCTACAAGATTCAGAAATAAAACAGCGGGCACACGGACTAACTCTCTCAAAATTTTGAAAATTATGAAAAAATTGCAATTTTCGGATTTTCAGCAAAAACAGCTCTAACTCCTGAACCAAGAGGGCTAGAGGGCTCAAAATTTGTCTGAACATGTATCCCCACAGGGTCTATGTGTATGCAAATTTATAGCCCCAAAGCCCCACTGTGGGACTATTTACCCCCATTTTAGGGTGAAAAAGTGAAAAATTAAGGTCAAATTGTGCTCAACTTTGAGGCCTTATATCTCAGGACTGGGTGCGAATTTTCGACCCGGTCTTTTTGTAAAATACGTAAAATCAGTTGGGCTATCAGCTCACGTCATCAGCAGAAAACTGAAAATTACCCCCTGTCCGCGGTACTGTACAGCAATACTGAATCCTTTCAGACATCGCGTTTTAATCCCAATAACTCCCGAGCACTGACAGTTACCTACCACAAATATTTGCCCTTTCTTCCATAAGTGCCACTAACTGCCCTGTGAGTAAGAGCAGTTCTTTTTATGGCAATTATTTCGTATAGTGGTAAGTATGTATGTGGAGTGATTATTTTTTCCGTGAGCTGCCGACGACATGTACCATTAAGAGACGTTTTCTGTAAGGATTGAGAGTAGCCTGTAGTATAGGCGGAAGGGGGGTACTTTTTGTGAATCGAGATAATATGCCTATCGGATTCCCCATCAAAAACTGCATATGTTGATGAAGTTTTAGGAAAAAATTTGTTCAGGCATCATCGAGATATTCATGGGTAAAGGTGGGCAGGTCGCATTTTTGCCGTTTTTCAACGTTTTTAGCCATATTTCAGCAACCGAAGGGCTTAGAGGGCTACAATTTGGTACACACATACATCCCATAGGGACCCAAGTCTGTACCAATTTTGAGCCCAATCGGCCACCTGTGAGGCGAGATATAGCGTCACAAAGTGCATTTCTGTATATTTTGCACCTGTTGCAAATTTAGTTTTTTGAATACCACGGCGTGAATACATGCCCTGCACGGGGTAAAATTTTGATAGCAAGTAGAGAAGGGTTAGGCCTAAAAACTTTAGTACTACCGCAAAAAATCTCTATAATTGGAATTGGGACTACAGTCCTCTCGAATAGTGAAAAATGCAGCAAAAATTTTCCCGCCTTTTTTATTTTTCAAGATAAATGAGCAATACCAATGAAACATTTTCCTCGTAAGTAGCCTATCTTATGTAGAATTTTATGTAGATTTCAAAAATAAAATTGCTTTTCCCAAAAAATTTAACCCTTACCCAAAATTCACAAAAATATACTACTTTTGCAAAATTATATGCTAGGGGTTAAATTTTTTTGGGGAAAGAATTTTATTTTTGAAATCTACATCAAATTCTACATCAGATAGGTTACTTTTGAGGAAAAAGTTTCAGTGGTATTGCTCATTTATCTTGAAAAATAAAAAAGGCGGGACAATTTTTGCTGCATTTTTCACTATTCGAGAGGACTGTAGTCCCAATTCCAATTATAGAGATTTTTTGCGGTAGTACTAAAGTTTTTAGGCCTAACCCTTCTCTACATGCTATCAAAATTTTACCCCGTGCAGGGCATGTATTCACGCCGTGGTATTCAAAAAACTAAATTTGCAACAGGTGCAAAATATACAGAAATGCACGTTGTGACGCTATATCTCGCCACACAGGTGGACGATTGGGCTCAAAATTGGTCCAGACTTGGGTCCCTATGAGATGTATGTGTGTACAAAATTGTAGCCCTCTAAGCCCTGCGGTTGCTGAAATATGGCTAAAAACGTTGAAAAACGGCAAAAATGCGACCTGCCCACCTTTACCCTTGAATATCTCGATGATGTCTGAACAAATTTTTTCCTAAAACTTCATCAACATATGCAGTTTTTGATGGGGAATCCGATAGGCATATTATCTCGAACCCTTTGGGTGGGAAAGATTTGAACCTGAAGTTCTGCCATTTTTTGGGTGTTCATCCCTTCAAAAATAAAACCTCAAACCATGTACGCGCCCCTCAGGTTGGTCGACTTTTTTTCCCCTTCATACTTGCTGAAGTTAAACTTCAAGTTCGTGAAAAAACTTCAAAAATGACCAAATTTTTTTCCCCTCAAACTTCAGAATGTCTTCAGCTTTTTTTTCGCCTTGTTTGAAGATATTTTTCTGAGGTTTTTCCTTTTTCCTGAAGTTCTTTCCAAATGTTCCCTTCATATTTTCCAAATCCCTTCAGACTTGGGCCGGTTCTGAAGTGCACTTCAGATTTCCGTTTTGATTGCCCCTCAGCTTGGCCCAACTTGAAGTTTTTTTCACTGCGTTGCTGTACCGTATTTTCTGTTGTGTATACTGTATTGTATACTGTGTTTTCTGTGATGCTCTGCATACGTACATTGCTTACGTGATACGTGCTTTGCTTACGTACTATAGTTTGTTGTATGGTATGGCATGTCAATGATACCATGTGAAACGCAAAAAATCTATATGGGGATAGCTATACTGTTTATCATGTATATGTAAAATACTTTTTAGCAAGTTTACCGACATAAAAAATAATAACAGCCGTTCTTCGCTGTAGGCTAACGGCTGTTATTATTTTTTATGCTGGTAATCTCGCCAAAAAGTAATTGCATTTACACGATAAAAGTATAGCTATCCCCGTATAGCTTTTTGGGGTTTCCTGGGTAGTCTGTACATCTAATGGTGTCAACTTTTGAAAAGTACAGTAACAGTACGGTACGGTAAAATTACCGCGCATTCCAGATGGTAAAATTACCGCGCGGTACTTTACCGTCATCAAAATTTTTACCGCAGTATACTTTCTGTTGAAAATTGGTGGTAGACGGTAAAAATTCGTCTAATGTTATTTCTGAATGAGTATTCTTGCTGGCCTGTATGGTTTCACCATCTGTTCTCTGGTCTGACCCATCACACAGCATAGCTTCATCGGTAAAAACTTTACTATGTAATTTGAGCATGTTTTTGGCTAAATTGAGCATTTTGAAGACATCAGCAAAAACTCTAAATTTTCCTTCGTGCCTAGATGATAGCTAAAAGAATAATAAATGCTTCAAGAGTGACTGAAATCGTCAACTGAGATTACCAATTTCCTAAAAAAACAAGCCAAAAATAGCGAATGTATGCCAGACATAGTGAAAAATTTTTCTAAAAATCGTCAGAAGAGAATCAGAAGAGATGCGGGGCCAAGATTGAAGATAAAAAGTTTGAAGATAATGCGGGGCAAAGGTTGAAGATAATGTGGTCTGAAGGGAATCTGAAAAATTATCTTCAGCTTTCCCAACGGCGGGCCAAACCTGAGGTGCACCTCAGGTTTGCAAGTATGAAGTTAAAAGTTTGAAGTTTTTCCAAAAAGCTGAAGGGCGCAGGTTTGAAGCCCGCGTACATGGTTTGAAGTTTTTTTCGAAAAAGCTGAAGATTTGAATTGTTGGAAAAGTTTGAAGCCCGCGTACACGGTTTGAGGTTTTTTCAGTCAAAGTTTGAAGATCGAAAATGAAAAATTGTGAAGTGAAAAAGACGAAGTTTTTTTAGCCCATAAAAAACTTCACGCCATATGGCGTGACGTCTCACCTAAAGGGACCATAATATACTTTTTTGGCTAATGGTATATATTCCAGGAGCAGTCATGAAGAATATCTCGATCAACGTGACATAGCAATACATTCCATTAATGATTTTCGCCTACTAGTAGTGGTAGGGTACTATGGGGTAAACCCGCCCATGGGAAAATCCGCCCACCTAAGCCTTCAGGGCTGCATATCTCAGGAACCATACGACCGATTGAGCCAAGTAGGATATCAATCGATTCCTTGAACTCTCCTCTTTCAAATGAGCTATTTGGCACGTCATTTGCCGAAACATCAAGCTCACGGGGTCACTTTTTTCAACAAGAGGTCGAAAATGACCAAACTTTAGAGGTTGCGCAAAAACACCCTGTATGTTATAAATGAACACCCGGTATGTGGGGGGCAAGGGGGCGTGGTACCCTACCACCTGGCAAAGTTTCAACCAATTCGCCCCACTGGTACTGGAGATATAGCAAAAAACAATTTCAGTACTTAGTGGGGAAAATGCGCCCACCCAACTCCTGTACTAAAGTAAGTATAGGGAAAACCCGCCCACCTCATCAGCTCATAATACTGCGATCCTAAACAGCTGTCATATCAGCTTACAATCACGAGAAAAGTGGGTTCAGCTAATTTTACAATATTTTCATATGATTTCACAAGGTAAGGAGACGTTTTTGCAAATTTTTAAAAATTCCATGGGTGGGCGGGTTTACCTCCCAGTACTGAAAAGTTAGCTGACAGCAAAGTAGGCCTATTTACAGCATTTATTACCTATCTAAACTATCTAGCTGTCTAATTGGTAGCTGCTGTTCATGATAATTGCTTCTGCTTCTTTCTAACATGCCAGAATGATAAAAAATACCCTGGGCAGCCTCAAATTAGCTAAAATCATGGGTGGGCGGGTTCACCCCCAGTACTAAGAGATCAGCTGTCACTAGAGTAGTATCATTCATACCCTTCACATTTCAGAAGGAACATTTTTAATTTTAATTTTTACAATTACTGGACATTGGCAATAAACTTGGCTTCCATCTTGAAAAAAAACGGCCATAAAAATATGGCTTGGTCAGGCTGAACATGGCCTAAATCTTAGGTGGGCGGGTTTACCCCCCAGGGATCGCGTTTCAGCGACAGCTAAAATTGGCCATAACTCTCTAAAGACGTTCAGCAGTAGAGTTGTAATTGGCACGTTTAATTAAGGCCTAACCACGTATATTGTGCCATGTGATTTCGTTTTGGTTCAGCCATTGGTTCCAGAGAACTGCTTAGGGGGGCGGGTTTACCCCATGTTACCCTATAAAATTGGCGTTATGGGTTATAAACAGTAGTTTCATGGTGAATGAGGGCAGCGCAGCACCGCACTTGGTCGCATTGCAACCTGCGGTCGCATTGCCTTTGCCTATGAAAGCTATTCCCGATCCCGGTAAAGCACAGCACATTCTCGCGCACAAAAACTACCAGCAGAGCGCGATCATATAATAACATACATACATACATACATGTCGTAATCGTCTGTAGGCTACATTCTAGGAGCAGAGGAATAGAATTCCTGGTATTGCAGAAAATTACTGCTAGAGCGAGGTTTAGATCAACAGCGTACGTCCTGATTTCCTGCCACTCCCTTTCTTGGAAGCACAACAGCTACATAATATGCCCATGATTAAAACCCACGGAGAACATTCCATTCCACGTTCTGCTATATGTATTTCTGTGCCGGCGTATGCTGTACTGTACCGCAGTGTGGTATCACAAGTATCACAAGCTACTGTACCTACGTATAATAAGAGCCGCCAACCTGCAAATCGCCAGCATCGTTCCTCCAGCATACATACGTAGTACGTACGCCTGCGGATTTCAGCTTATTTGAGAGCGGTGGTCACGTCGCATGCATTGTTAAGGCATTTTTCCTCGTGTACGCATAGTACCTAGGTTGCTAGGTAGGCAGGTTGTATGTACTGTAGTTGTACGTACGTAGGTATGTTCTATCAGAAAACGCAGTTCTGGTTCGTTTGCATTGCAAAATTGCCAACAAAGCAAGACAAATAATAAGTACATATTATCCCTACCCAGCTAACTAAAAATGCGCAAGAGAAATATTTTCCTGTTATGAACCTCATACGGTAAGCATCTGAGAGATTCTATCAATATTTACTTTCAGAAATTTTTCTGTTGTTAAACCGGTATAAACGTAAGTACGTAATACACGTGCAGGTTACGTATGTACCTAGTACGGTACGATGGGTATGGGTCGACCTGGATTATCTGCGTACTAGCCTATTACGGAATAGAGTAGTCTAGATTAGGTGTGTATTTCATCCGTATCTTAGGAGTATGTAGGTATGTACATAGGTACCACGACCGCCACCAATTAATATGATCCGTCTGGCTAATCTCATTCTTTTTCACACCCGATAATTTGTTTAGGGCTAAACGATTGCCTTCTGAAAGGACTATGTTAAAGAGGAGGGGCAAGCACGGATCAGCGTTGCTGCTCTTGGTTGCTGCGTGGTTAACGGCCAAGAACCGCGTACAGGCGGTGAATATCGTCTCCGAAAATATCGATGTCACCTGTCCGCAAGGTTTTTCTATTCTTCCAAACTTCTCCATCCCTCTCACTCAAGCAAACCTACAAGCATCTTGCGTTCTATTTGAGGACACCGCTACAGATGCTGTAAGACCACGATTCTCTGCTAATCATTATTTATGAACAGTCGCATGTCTTTGTATATGTAACAGTAACTTGAGCATTTATGACTGTTAAAGGTGCCGGTGCACTATGTCCCTTGCCCTTGCCCCTCTTCAGGTCAGAAATGTTTGTTGTTGTATTCGCCTTTCGCGATAACGCTGTGCGTGATTTTCGCAGTGCACTTAGAACTTGCACTTTTTAGCACACTACCAAAACTCGCCACGTAGTAAATTTTTTGTGTACTCCTAGAGCGCGCGCATAAGAAGCACGTGGCAGTTTTTGTTTTCTGTTTTTGTTTTTGTTTCAGTTGTTTCAGTTTTTGTTTGTTTTCGGCACCTTTAAATGTGTATAATAATTTTTTCTCTCAAAATGTCACAGACTGAGGCAGTATTTTATGCACAATTTTCTTTTCTATATGACTTTACGTCTACTGTGCTTTCAGGTTTGCTATACCGCAGGTGACAAGGGGAACTCGACTGCCTATCCCGGCCTCCCAGAATTTCTCTACAATCTCTTCATAAAACCGACAGCAGGATGTGACCTGATTGCTGACAGGATCAATATAGGAAATGTATACAACGAAAGTCAACGAGCCCTCTATGTGAATGGAATGATCATCACTCCCAGAGGACAGTAAGAGCTCACCATTTTCCAAATAAGCGGTGTCGCTTGGAATGTTGATGTTTTAGTAAAAATGTAAATACCAAAATGGCCATACGCATAGTGTATTAGGCTGCGCTGTACATATCACCACATGGAACTAAGATGAATGTCAGTAGTAACAGGAAATACTGCATGCAATATGTGCAAAATACTAGCGCCATTTTACCCGGATAACTTTGTCGGATGCAGTTTACTTTACCTGGATTGGCCTGTGCTGGGTAAACTTAACTGACTTTACCTGGCCTGATGCGTTGCTGGGTAATTATACCCATACTTTGCCTGTTTGAAAAAGACCCAAGTTGACATCACTAGTAAATAGGAAGCGGGGATGGACTTTGTTATTGTGTCGTAGGGAGCGGTACCGATGTTGTTACTCAACCAAGAAGATTGTGTGCAACTGTGCAGCCACTGGATACAGCACCAGCCAGCATGACCTATCGTTACTCTTGGCCAATGTTACCCTCCCTACATTTCTGCGTCGCATGGATATACAACATAACCCTGGAAACAAGTACTACATGGAGATATGCGATGCAACTACCACAACCGGCAACACCTATCCACAAACATGTACCGTAAGCATGCAATCCCTAGGAGATGGGTGGATCGTATTGCCCATTTGATTGACTTGTACATCGCTTGTTTCAGGTGGTCAGTTTACTCCAACCACCACTCCAACCACTACTCCAACGAGTACACCAACTACCACACCAACAACAACTCCTACCACATCTACACCTTCAACCACTCCAACCACTACACCAACGAGTACACCAACTACCACACCAACCTCAACTCCAACCAGTACTCCGACTACCACTCCATCAACTACTCCAACTACCACACCAACCTCAACTCCAACAACCACTCCAACTACCACTCCATCAACTACTCCAACTACCACACCAACCACTACTCCAACCAGTACTCCAACAACAACTCCGACTACATCAACACCATCAAGCACTCCAACTACTACACCAACCTCAACACCAACAACCAAACGTATGTACAATATGTACTTCATGGACTGTTACCAATCTAATCAATATTTTGCTATTATTACTGTTAGAATTGGCAATTTATTTTATTTACCTTCTTTCTTAGATCAAACTTGCCAATTCACCATTGGCGCCGCAGGAGAGAGTGCCAACTTTAACCCCGCTCCTACGTGCGGAGGTGCGACTACCTGCACCATGGACAGCGGCACCAGTCATTTATTTGACGTGGCAGCCTGCACCACTGGAGACGCGAACCAGTTCCTGGTTAAGACGGCCAGCGAGTGCATCTCGTACGACACGGCTGCAGGCGGAGGGGTGGCGGAAGATCAGACGATTATCACCGGCTTCACCCCGGTCGTAGCGGCTAGCTGCAACTTTGGCACCCTGACCACTTTCGTCATTGGATCCAGCACCAGTAATCAATTGGTCAAGACGTTCACTGGGGTCACGGGCTATGCCTGCAACATGGCCTGTTAAAATATGGGGAAGAAAGAGGAGTTTATTTATGAATTCCCAATGCTTCAAGTATCGTACATACATACATACACCACTGCACACTACAGTAGGGTTCTATGGGGTAACCCGCCCATGGGGGGAAATCCGTCCAAATATGGCGCTTTTACCCCATTCAGGCCTAGGTTGTAAAATTATGACTACTACATGTAGGAACGAAGAAACAGAGAGGCAGAAGTGTCCCGAGATACATTTTCGAGGGCCATGTTTTGAATGGGAGTAGAAGCGCCATAGGTGGGCGGTTTTACTCCAAGTACCTTACCTACATAGGTACCTACAGCTAGGTTCTCAAAGTCATTGTCCAAGCTTCAAATTGGATCAAATTTGATCAAAGTGCTCAAAGTTCCAAGTGACGCTCCAATTGGATCAAAGTTAGTCCAAGTCCTTCAAAGTTGACCTTTCGCCTCTGTTTTCTTTCTCGCTAACCCACGCCAGCCTGATTAGAAGCCAGCATGGCAATGCACTGCGCATATGTGAGGTACCTATCAGATTTCTCGATAGGAGGGAAGTAATGCTTTACTCTATAGTCACTACAGTATGTACGTAGGTAGGTACATATGGGAAAGAAAAACCTGGAGATGGGAGGGCGAGGTGAAACAGAAGACAGCTGCCAAAAGAAAGTTTTCTCACACAGGGAAAGGGCCACAGGCTAAATATGAGCCGTCTTATATTACGCGAAAGAAGGGATGCGAGCGCGAGGCGAAGCCCCCTTCTAATTACATAAGTCCAGATTAGAGGAGTGGAAAAGGGACGCCAGAAGGCGAGAAAGAGTAAACAAAAGGTCCAAGTTCTTCCAAGCATTTCAAAGTTGCTCCAAGTTGACCATTCCAAGCATCTCCAAGTGACGCTTTTACTTGGAAATTCTCTTTCAAAGCACTACCCAAGTGCTCCAAGTTCCTGTGCTAAAGAATAGCCAGGCTTTGACTTACTTGGATCAAATTTGAAGCTTGGACAATGACATTGAGAGCTGGACTGTACCTTTTTGGTCCAACACTAAACACTAACTGTACGGTCGTTTGGTTGCCGGAAATTTGGTTGCGGACATTTCGTTGCGGCGGTGATCATTTCGTAACGAGAACTTTCGTTGCGGGTACCTTCGTTGCGGGTTTTTCGTTGCGGACATTTTGTTGCGGTCGTCGTCTGGTCATTTCGTAACGAGAACTTTCGTTGCTGCTCATTTCGTTGCGGGTCAGTTCGTAACGGTGTAAAATACATGTGTAAAATGTGCGTACCTAGTACATAGTGTACATACCAGTAACTAGGTATGTATCGTATGAACATACTGTAACTCTAATTATTGTACCTATACATACGGTCACATACGGTTATTTTCTCAGGATTTCAGGGACACGTAAACCTATTGTACATATGCCTTACGTAGGTATACGGTGCTCGTACTGTAATATTGTGCGTGTAACATGTACCTACAACACGTATATCCCATGTGGTGAAATTTGGATATTTTCTATTCCGCGCCCGCAAAGTAATAATTTTCATGCGATTTCTCCGGAAATGCGTACGTACATATTTTTCGTGTGTCTTTAAACGTCAAAGATCGATCGTTTCTTCGACATTTCGAAGTCGAAACGCGTGATCGGGGGTCGGCACTGAACCACTGTTTTTTCTGCTGAAACACGCGACACCCTTGCTGGGCGTACGCCCTCTCCTTTAACTCTGAGGAACGTTGATCGCCTCTGCTTGCCTTCGTTCGTGCGATGGGGGAGTTGGGGGTAATTTCGACCCGGTACTTACGGCCAAATTAACTTTGGCATTTTGCGGGGAATGGCAGACTTTTCTATACCTCATGGGTATGGAAGTGAAACCATGCGGATTTTCCGCAAAACATACACTTTTTCCACCAAGCAAGCAACCGGAACTTTGACAAACTGGACTACGTATTACCGTAGAAAACCGTAAAGCGATAACGGCGATGCCCAAATTGTCCCTCGCTACCCACTCCTCCCAGCCGCAACACTATGTACATACGCAAGGTCATGGAAATACGGAGGTGTATTATTAGATTGCGCATAATACGTACCCCCAACCGCAAAAGAGAGAGATGCACGGCAGTAAATAATTTCCAACCGTCTCATCTTTGATTGCTCATCATCCATATTCCTTCCGCCCCATTGTGTGCCTGTAGTACACACACCTTCCTTGCCCCCTGTTTAGAGACCTATTGCCAGCCGCATATGCTCGTGTCGCACGCAGGGCGGTAAATTTCCTTCTGTCATATCCGAAAACGTCAAGTCTTTTCGCGCCACAATATACACACTGACTGACTTTCCGTAGGTGGTGCAATAATCGGGGGGTTTGCGTCGCGCGCCGCAAAAATGCGCGCCCATTTTTTCCCCGCCGCTGACTTTTGCCCAAGAAAAGACCCGACCTTGTATATGTGCACGTTGAAGATGCAAAGCATGCGCGCCTGGCAATATGTACTGGACGAGGGCCAGTTTTTAAAGGCCCCAAGCGCGCCACCAATACGCGTATTAAGGGTCCGATTTTCCTGCCAGCCAGCCACCCACGAATTTCGTTTATGGCCATACACTTGTTAAGCGCTCGCATAGATAATCGGCGATAAGGCGTGTACTGTGCATAAAGGAAAGCGTATGCACTTAATATTGAAAACTTAATCGCGCATATTGCTCAGGTGCGCCCTCTGTGTGTTCTCGCTCATCGCTCAATCGCTCATCGTCGTCGTATCGTCTTTTAAGGCTGCGCCGAGGTGTGGTTTGATCTCATTGTGATTGCAGCTGCCTTATGCATTCGACGGTGGTCAAGGCAAAAAAGACGACATGTCACCCTAGGGTGGCCCTGCTGAGAGAAAAAAAAGTGTGCAGCCTTTAAATTTTCTTCGGATCAGCAGCTTCCAGTGGATGGACGTCCATTTAGCCGCTTCGTATGGCCCGACTGATTTAAAGATGACTTAAAGATGAAGACGAAGATCAGAGGATGCGAACAGTCCAGTAGAAAATATCCTGTAGAGTGAGGCGCAGCGATGTCCGCAACCTCCGGTGGACATGCGCGTAGGCGTCGTCAAGCTTACTTTTTCTCGTTGACCTCACTACTTCCGCTGAAACTGACCGTCCTCAAACGTCACCGGCGCTTGCTGCTCGCAAGGTTTCTACTGGTCTTCCTGTTTGCCCAGCTTCTTCTACTGCAACCTGGTAAGAATTAGCCGAAAATTTCAAAACCTTATGTCCTTTCTTTGGCCCCATTGCTTCTACTGATGTCTATGTAAGAAATAACAAACCTGTATTCTTTTTCAGCCTCATCTTGTATAGGAGGCGGCGGAGGTGGCTTTGGGGGTGGAACGGGAGGAAATTTTCGCAGCTTTCGCTCTTCCGCATTTAATCCCCCTCCTCCTCCCCCACCTCCACCTCCCTCCTACCTACCAGCGGTTCCAGCGGCTAATTTTGGCGATCGAAGGAGAGTCCATGTGGCTGGAGCCAGAACCCCACCAGAAAATAATCACGACTTCACCTCTATTGGCCTCAGAAGTATGTACTGTACGCCAGGTGCTTTCATCGTACTGTAAAAACTGCTGAAAGTTCAGAAATAAAGACTGTCTGCTAAACTCATAAAAGAGCGTGTACGAACCCAGTGAGGAGGTACAAGAGGGGAAGTTTGAGAAATTGAGCTGTGCAGTCAGATGGGGACATGCGCTAAGAGGGGCGTAATCCCGTACTGCGCTGCGTGTTCGACTCACGCTTCACGCACTGGCTGTCCAATTTTTCAGACCGCTTCTCTTGTCCTCGCATCTCATAAAACTAAACTCATAAATTTCTAAAAACGACAGACACTTTTCCAATTGTCTTTTCCCTTTTCTTACGTGAAATGCTGCAAAATGCAAGCAAGTGATCACATAGGTACTGTACGCCATGCGCCCATGCATACCGGTACATATGTGTGCGTGCAGTTGCAACGAGTTCCTTATTGGTGCCATTGAAATCTTTGTTTGTAACATCATTTTTCAGGCTTTTTTGGTGGAACAGTGCGAACTGACAGCTTTCTCAGCGGTGCTAAGTTGCGAATGATCACCCACGATCAAGATCTGGACTGTTTCTCAGGATCCATGATTAACTCCTCCCGCTGTAGATGGCGAAACACGGATGAAGATGTGCTGGATTGGCTGGTCGGTACTGGAACATTGGACAAAATTCGCTCGGCTAACATCGTTGGAACGGCGATTGCGCCAAGTACGTATTCACCTTACCCTCTATTAAGTTAACAGTGTAAAATTTACAAAAATATATCACTTCTTTGGTTTTTTACTGAATTTGTATTGTACTGTTTGTTTATTTTTATACTTCAGAACACGCATTTCTTTACTCATTTTATTGTGCGGATGTTTGCAACTTTTTTCGCTCAATTTTACTGGCCGCTTTGGTTCAAATTTGGCGTAAAATCCGGAAAAGGGGAACAAAAAACTTCCCTCATGATTTCTGCGCCAACTTTTTGTCGACGACTACAAAATCGAATGGCGCAATTCGGCCCATTGACGTAACAAAGGTCCGACAGACAGCAAAGGGCAACTTTTATTTCAAGAATAGGAAGCGGCCAAATTGGCCCTGAAACGGCAAAATGGACGCCACAAGTTTTAAAGGCAAAATGCGCGCCAATTTTTTAGGACAAAAGTTCACGCGACAGGGGGCGAAAATAATCTGTGGGTAGGAGAGACGTCGTAAATTTTTACCTGCTGTAGTAGTAGGTACATAGGACAGCGTTGTAAATAAATAAATATATACCTACTTGCATGTATACGTAGAAAAAGAAAGTTTTCGCTACTTGTGCCCAATGCACGGGATCAGTAGGGGCAAATAAAATAATTAACACCAGATCACTTCCTTTGTGTATCGAAAACGTGACATATCCGTCTTTTGATCACTGAACAAAGTGGCATCCTTCAAAAAATGAAACTTGCACTAAATAAATTACTAGGCAAAATAGATAACCCACAGGGTTACGGTAGTAAAACGTAAAACCAAGAATAATATAAGCTGACAAGAATGAAACACTTCACGCTAAAAAACGACTGAACCCTGACGCATTTTGACTCGATTACAATAGTCGATGATTACAATAGTCGAACGATGATTAGAATAGTCGATGATTACAATGAACGATCGTTGATTGTAATCATCGATGATTACAATCAATGAAAGTGCATTACAATCGATCCCTCTATTCTAATCAACGTTCGATGATTGTAATCATCGATGATTACAATCAACGAAAGTGCATTACAATGCATGCTTTATTTATTTCCATGGAACGTGTATTCTAATGCATGAAAGTGTATTATTTTGCACTAAAAGCTATTGTAATAAAGGAACGTTGATTCTAATGCACGAAAGTACATTGTTTTAGAGGATTTCGCTATAGACAAAACCTTGCTTAGAATAGAGGGATCGATTGTAATGCACTTTCGTTGATTGTAATCATCGATGATTACAATCAACGATCGTTCATTGTAATCATCGACTATTCTAATCATCGTTCGACTATTGTAATCATCGACTATTTTAATAATCGACTATTGTAATCGAGTCAAAATGCGTCAGGGTTTGCGTCAGGGTTCAATCGTTTTTTAGCGTGAAGTGTTTCATTCTTGTTAGCTTATATTATTCTTGGTAAAACTGTGCACTTGGGCTGGGCACCATCAAAATTCCTTGCAGTTGGAGAATTGAACCGCTCACTCACCGCACTTTTACTGTAGTTGCTCAGCTAACCAACTGAGCCATGAGCGTTCCTGTCTCTTTTCTTTAAGTTGAGCATTTTCTCGTGCTCGCAGCCACTACAGTACTCATATGAGTGCCTCAAAACTCAAAGGTTGCCCAGGAATGACTAGTTTGGGCGGTATCGCTAACTGCAACTCATATTTGCCAAGAGCGTGTAATTTTCGTCCTAATCGTTTCTCCCCGCCCATAGATTTAGTAGGATTAAGGCGACAAGGGCGCGCTATTGTTCTCGGCCTGTGGACGGCGCGCTTTTCATCCTCCTTCCTCTGGTCCAGACCAGTTTCCCACCTGCTGTGACGGCAACGAAAACATGATCGGCCGACACTTTCTCTTTTCTGGGCGAAAATCTTGCCCGAGAAATTTCCGTGATAGGAAAGCTGACCCCCCGATTTTTCACCATGCTGTAGGTACGGTTATAGCTACTGTACATTCTGAGTGCTGCAAAAGTACCTAACAGAACGGAACCCGGTGAATTTTATCGCGTTTTTTGCTAATTGTAGACAAGCCTTGAAGTTTTTCATGCAAAATTTGAGGGGTGATATCCGCGTTGTATTCATGAAATATGATGATCTGAAATTTGGCCTCCATTGTAAGGGGTTATCGCCCCTCCTGTAGTTCGAAATTCCATTCCACACGGGCGTTATGTTATATCCAGTATCTTCAAATTTTTGCGGGCAAATGTGTGAAGGCTTGGCAACAACTTGGACAAAGCTGGACGAAATTCTGACATTGGGACCGGGTTTTGGTTCACTCTGTATGAGGCTACACTGTGTACTGTACGCTACTGTAGGTACGTGTATGTAAGAAAAATTTGCAAAGCACAAGGAAGAAGCAAACACAGCTGAAAACAAGCTAGAAAACCTACTTAGCATGACAACAATATTGAAGAAGTGCATACAAAGGCAATGAATCGCGCAAGAACGTCATTCCTGAATGAATAGTCACGATTGCATGTGGCCGGTAAATGTGCTTGTATAAATTTGCAGGGTGGTCCGGGGTAATTTCGGACACCCAGCTTTCTTCATACGACATCGTCGCTTTTCAACAAAAAGAACTTTGGTGTTGATAACCCCGACGTTGTTTCAGTGATTTGTTGGTAAATGCGCACTGCCAACTTTTCCCCGTCTACCCTGCACTGCTCGTTGGTAAATACAAAAATAGGAATATATCAGGGGGTCAGTTTTCAATGTTTAAAAAGATTTGTCCAGCCAAGTTTTCTGAGCGAGAAAGAGAGAAAGTCGCTCGCTCGCTCATGTTTGCACTGCTGTCACAACAGGTGGGCAGACAGCATGGTCGAAGGGAAGAGAGGATTAGCGAGCGCGCTGACCAAAAGAACAATAGCGAACCCTTTATCCCATAATCCTACTAAATCTATGGACGGGGAGAAACGAATAGGATGAAAATTACACGCTCTTGGCAAATATGAGTTGCAGGTAGCGATACTGCCCAAACTAGTCATTCCTGGGCAACCTTTGAGCTTTGGGGCACTCATATGTTAGTATGTGTACACCGAGGAAAACGACAAAATTCCTTGCGCAATGCGCAGTTGTTGGAATCGAACCCGCTCTCACCGTACTTAGTTTCTCTGCCAACCAAAGAACCAATTGCGCTACGAGCGCGATCACCTCTTTTCTTTCAGTCGAACTATTCTGGTGAGCTCGCAGCCACTCCTTCCTCATACACCGAGGAAAACGACAAATTTCCTTGCAGTTGTTGGAATCGAACCCGCTCTCACCGCACTTTAGTTTCTCTGCCAACCAACTGAGCTAAGCGCGACCACCTCTTTTCTTTCAGTAGAGCCTTTTCTCGTGCTCGCAGCCACGCCTCGTACGCCGGACGAAAGGGGCCTGCTGGTCAGTGACCCCATTCAGTGCCAGCCCACGGACGGGGAACTGAGCTACCGGCATTGGCTGAGCAAGGCCAGGAGGTTGGGGGACGAACCCACCCTGCGGGTATGCTGGCGACCTGTGGGCACAACCGTGCTTCAGGGGTGCCAGAAAACGGCGAACCCGTCCCCGGGGCCGTCGTTTGCAAGGATTCCCGGGCCGATTAACGAACCGTTTGAGGTACAAAATATGGCCATTGGTGAACTAAACTGTACTGTACAGTACGGTATGGAAGCTGTGTGCAACATTATGATGGGGGAATCTAAAGCAGGCCATCCACACACACAAACAATCTCGAGCGGTCTTCTGTTGCTTGTCAGCGTGATTGTTTGTGTGTGTGGATGGCGTGCTTTAGATTCCCCAATAATGGGTTTTACGGCGAAACTCATTGTAAACGAACGGGTCGAATATGAGTCAGGGATTGCCTCCTTCGTTATCGTTACACTGTTGCTCCATTCTTCCCTTAAGCTCAATTATGAATTTTTGGTACGGTGTATGTACGAGTATGATGTTTCACTCTTCATACTTGTTTTTTCAGCTCGTGTTCGAAGGCTCCAACTTTGTCAACCACCCGGAAGGAGGCGTGATTATTCTGGACGACCTGGATTACACTGCAGTTATCCCATCATTTTGCGACGGAAGCAGCGGAATCGACGAAGATGGATACGACGTTGATGACAGAGGAACAGGCACCGGAAGTGAGACAGGAAAGCATATAGCAGGAAAACGGTTTTATTTTAAAGCTTTGTGTCTGTGCTTCAAGTGCTATACTGACATTTGCCTAAGGGCATTGGCAGCCGGCAGGTCGCGTTTTACATACGTGTACAGTTCACGAGCTGCGGCAAGCCAAAGCCCTAATGCCGCGTTCACCAGACACGTGTCCGTAAATCCGTCCGTGTCCGTTCGTCAATCCGTATTACGTGTCCATCCGTCGTCAATCCAACATTCCAACACCACGTCAACCGTATACGGGTTGACGTTGACGAACGAACGGACGGAGGGACGGATTTATGGACGTCTGATGAACGCGGCGTAAAGCGTATTCACAAGAATATTTTTGGACGCCCTCTGTTCAGATGACATAGACGATGAATACTTCGAAGACAGCAACTTCATACCTGCAGAAATTCCCTTTCGTGGTCCCTCCAGCAGCAACAAGCGGCAAGAGGCCCGGTTGGAACGCAGACGCACTTCCTGCGAATCATTGGAATGCGATTTCACAAGCAGTAAACAAAAGATAGATTGGTACACTGCAGTACATGATAGTGCACCGGTAATTGGCCCACCCATTGATGTTCCAAGTACTTTACTTAGTACTTTTTTCCAGGTACTTTTGTCTTTTTCGGCCAAAAAGTACTTTTTACTTACTTTTTACCTGCGTAAACTCAGATTGGTTTACCCGATTTTACTTTTTACTTTCTGTTTTCAGATATTTTACTGAGTACTTTTCCATCAATAAAAAGTACTTTTTACTTACTTTTACTTTTTACTGCCATAAAACAACACAGTAAAGAGTAGTATGAAACTTGATTTTGCCACGTTTCCGCATACTTTTCAGGCAAATATACTGCAGATTTTCTACATTTGTTCATCTTTTCACAAATTGAAAATATTGGTAAAGATCAATTTCCTCTCAAGCTTCAATCCTATGATCACAACTCGTGCATTTTTGGGCCTAATTTTACTGTTTACTGTCGCATTTCGGTGTACTTTCCTCATTTTGTATGGGCAAATTTTACTTTTTACTTACTTTTTACTTTTATTTTTCTGTGGGTTTTACTTTTTACTCAGACCCTTTTAGAGCAGCCTCAGTAATTTACTTTTTACTTACCTGACCTGGGAGCAGTGCTAGGTAATTACTTTTTACTTACCCAGTACTGGTAAGAGCCGTTGGAACATCAATGGGCCCACCTCCAGCAAAAAGCACAAGCATGATTTTGATATCGTTCATCATCCGATTTAGTATCCCTCCCCAACTATTGGAAGTACTACCTTACTGTTAGTTAGAGATGGGCCGAGACTCTCGGTCTCGGTCTCGGTCTCGGAAATCTCGGTCATTTTTGGCGATCTCGGTCTCGGTCTCGGTCTCGACTTTAGAATTTTCAAATTCTCGGTCTCGGTCTCGGTCTCGCAATTTTTAGGGCCTATTTTAGGCGAGACCGAGACTAGATTGAAATCGTGCTTCACAAGCAATTTTCATGCATTTCCGCTGAGATTTTAGCCGCCTATCATGAAAAAATTTCCCCTGCGGGGCGATTTTAGCCATGTACTGTAGAAAATAGAAGTGAAGCACCTATTCGCCACTGTTTTCCCCATTAAAATTTTCATAGAAAACGACCATCAGAAAAAATACAAACGAAATTCCATAAGTTTTTATACCACTGCTTAGTCTCGGTCTCGGTCTCGATCTCGGTCTCGGTCTCGACAAAATTCCCTAATCTCGGTCTCGATCTCGGTCTCGGAAAAAATTCTAAGTCTCGGTCTCGGTCTCGGTCTCGTTTTCAGCAACAATCCAGTCTCGGCCCATCTCTACTGTTAGTACCTAACGTACATAGTTATGTAGGTCGTGGGATGGCCCAGCCCAAGTTACCTAATTAGTGATGTTTAGTGTATTTTGTTTTTTCGTCGTTTCCAGATGATTTCTGCTTTTTGAATCCTTTCGGCAGCGGTGCGAGAGATGTGGGTCGATCAATAGGCTGGCAGCTGACCAACGGCCTGAGCAATCGAGCCAATCCGCTCACGGGGATCAGGGAGGATTATCGAGGGTCGAATCGTAAGAAAAAAGTAGTTGAAAAATTTTGCCGTCAACAAGGCTTCAAAACCCAAGCCAACCTGCTTCAGCTATCATTCCATAAAAAGTTTGTTGTGCGCAATGGAATAATTATACTGTAATTACACATGGGTTCATCGCGAGCTAACCCCTTCTGTTTTTCAGTGCGTTTCTTTTGATCGGTGACCGTCAGCACCGATCAAGAATGGACTGAAAAACAAGGAGGTCAGCTCGTGATTCGCGAGCACGACCATAAATTCTAGGCGCAACTAGCGAAAATGAACAAAGGCCATGTGTGCTAAGCATCCTGTCGTGGTTCTTTTTCAGAGGGTACATTTGCCGTTGCTCATTTTCCCGATCCAGCCCAAGAGAAGCTGGATCCTCAGCTGCAATATGTCCTGGAGAGCCCTCAGCTCACCTTTCAGGAGCCAGTTTTCCTATCATTCCAAAGGTTTGAACTGTTTATTCCGTTTCCATATCTTTTTCTCACCTCTATTTTTCAACTGAACATCACTAATCTTATCTTCGCTCAGGTACATGGCCACAGAAGGAGTGAAGTTGAAACTGTGCAAGGATCCCATGGACCACATCTGTCTGTGGGAAAGTCCGCCATTGGCTAGAGGTGCTTCAAACGCAAGAGTCAACTTGCTATGGCGAGAAGAAGTGATAAGGCTGGACGAAGGAAACTACAGGGTGCGCAATTGAAATGTGAACATTTTCCTGGCTGCAGAATCGTTGCCAATATTCATTGCTATTTCAGCTTTACTTCATTGCGAAATATAATGAGCGAGAAACGTTCAACGCTGGACAGATTGGTCTCAGCTACCTGAGAGTTTACAGTGATCCCAGAGGGACATCGCCGAAATGCTGATTTTATGGAGAAAATGCAGTGCAATGCAAAGAATCTTCGTACTGGGTGCCTGCCTGACTGCTTTTCGTTCAACGCTTGCCCATAACAAAAAAGCGCCTTGATATTTGCAAAATGCTGAAGGTCTTGTTGTTTCGAAAGAGAGAGGACGCTTTACAACTTGTAGGAGCTTTTACTCATGGATGGGTGATAAAAATGTTTGATTACGACGATGTCATATCAGCACTTCTGTATTTTTGTGTTGCTCGCCTGTCGCTTTAGGGTGTGGCTAGAATGTTTTTATTTGTACAGCACAAATTTATTCATCCATATTCTACACCATCGTGATGCTGCATTCAGACAACATAACAGGCCTAAAAAAATCCGTGGCTGTCCTTCTTTCGGACATCGAACGTACTTTCATACCTCACTAATCTGAATGCAGCATGACCGTTTATTGGACACAATGTCGACGTAGGTGCTAGAATTTTATACTTTCTGTTGAAGGTTTTGTGCCCACAAATTGACGCAATTATAGTGTACACTTTGTAACGTGGTCGTGGAGTGATTGTTCACGGATAAAAATTTATCATCCGATCAATCGTGATTGATTCTGTCTGTGGCAGGGTTCAGTTCAGACCACAAAAAGCGAACATTTTTTTTGTTCAAGCAAATTCGTTTTTTCAGTTGCCACGATGCGCGAAGTTTGTTTATATCTGCAGCTTAGTCATGTTCATGTTCTCCTAGAATAGTTTTTGGGTACAAAAAACGTTATAGTAGTCCATGGAGGGCGGGAACCGACGGAAACGAAAAGAAAAGAAAAGAAAGAAGAAAACAAAAAATGTAAGAATCGGAAAGGAGTGAAGAGTCAAGAGTGAAAGAAAGAAAAGAAGCGGACAAAAAGAGTCGGTAGGCCTACGTGGAATAATCTGAGAAAACAGCGTGGGTAAATTACAAACTACCATGGATTCTGCAGAAAAAATTGTGAAAATTATCGCAAGTTCCGGTAAGTTTCCTTTATGCCGCTTTCTGCTCATAAAGGCCCCACCAAACACATGCTCTCAATTAGGGTCTTTACTTTACCACCTCCACTCTATGCCAATGAAGTGCCTGAATATTTTAGGCCAAAATCTTCGTTCGCATCAAGTCGACGGACTGAAATTTATGATCCAATGTTTCAATTCCGGTCATGGCTGTATTGTGGCTGATGAAATGGGCCTAGGCAAGACGTGTCAATCCATAGCGATGCTACTCTACCTTCTACAAAACCAAGAAAAACAGGATAAACTAGCGAAATTCATCATTGTTTGCCCATTGTCAGTGTTGGAACATTGGCAAAAAGAATTGAAAAGGTACAGATAATAGGCGAGGTCGCATTTAGCGCTGCGCACACGTAGTAGCGCGTTTTGTTAAAACTTGTTTATTTTTATGCTCATTTTGTTTACTTTTTAGCCAAAATAGCATCCACTTATTATTGGTTACTTGGCTAAAAAACTAAGTAAAATGTGCATACAATAGACAAGTTTTGCAAGAAAAAGCAACTTGTGCGCACCGCTATTTGCGACCTCATCCATGGGCCTATATCGAAAACTGAACCAATATTGCAGCTTCAAGATAACGTTCTATTCACTGGTTGCGCTGAAAATATCTGAGTGGTCTCGAGCTGACCCCACGTTTTAGACATCATTTATCAGTTCAAATTTTGATGGGTGTCGATGGGGTCGCTATCAATAAATTTGCACAGAATCATGGTGTAAATTAGAAGGGTCAGCTCGCGACCAGCCTTAACATAATTTCTTTAGCGCAATTGGTCAATACCTAGCCTAAATGCGCATTTTTTTCCATGCAGATTCGGCTGTGATTTGCTCCGGTGTTTATGTTATCACGGAGACAAAGAGAAACGTGCTGCTTTGAGGGAAGAAGTCAATAATGCATCTCAAACGAAATGGAACGTACTGTTGACGACTTACGAGGTATGCTTGGTGGTGTAATGCCGTATTTACCATACGTCAGTACGTATCTATGAGTACATACATGGTCGTTTGCATTATTATTTTTTAGCTTTTCCTGAAAGATTCTCAGCTGTTTTCTGGTCATGTTTGGTCGTCTGTGATTATTGATGAAGGGCATAGACTAAAGAACGCGCAATCTCAGTCATTCCAGGCCATTACTCAGGTATTTTCCAACTATATTGCACCATTCCATCGCAGTAATTATTTGTTCGTCAACAATTTGTTGTCAATAATGACGCCAGGTCGCGGTGTGTGTTAACCCTCTTCGTAATCCCAGGCGTCCGCCTGTCCGTAGCACCCGGCAAAACCCGTCCGTGGACGGGGTGGAAAACTAAAACTCTACGGACGGGATTTGCCCCGTCTACGGACGGGGTTTGCCTGGTGGCTACGGACAGGCGGACGCCTGGAATTACGAAGGGGGTTAAATTTCAGCTCCGCTCGCGATGGGTCCTGCTTTTAACGGGTACTCCTGTACAAAACAATGTGGACGAACTGTACTCTCTACTGCATCTGATTTCACCCATAGACTTCGCTCTGTCTGATCAGGAGAAGTTTCTGACCACCTATTCTGATTCGAAAAATGCAAAAGGTGAGCCGAAATTTCTTTGTGGAAGATATGAACCAGTTTTCGCTCTGAAATTATGAGTTAGTCAGACGTGGGCACGGTTTTGAGGGTGGGGGTCTGTCAGGGGGGGTATGCAGGAGGTCAAAAGTGGGGGGGGGGGGGGGGGGGGTGTTGCGTACCCCCACCAAGAAAAATTTTTTTTGTCACGTACCCCCAGATTTTTACGTACCCCCAAGAAAAAAACCTCGCGTACCCCCAGCATATTTACGTACCCCCAATTGTAAATGATGTGCTACATAACCCCACACAGTCTATGCGTTGCGTACCCCCAGAAAAAAATAAATGAGCAATATTTTTTGCATGCAGTGCAGAAGTCTTACCACTGTTGTGCATGTTGTAGCGGTGGGTTGATAAGAGTGAGTAGGGTGTCTTTGCAGTAATCACACGGCACCCGTTTACACTAAGACGGAACCCCTCACAGTGTTTACACTCAGGGTGTAATAAAATAGAAGAAATCACAACTTAGAAATAGAGAAGAAATCGCAACTTGTCTAGAATGATAGGGATCAATCATTATATAAAACTATTATTCACTGCATTTTGCAACTACAAACAACAATTTGTGAGAATGCATGCACTGTGTGGAGTGTGTAAAAGTCTGAGCATGGATGTAAGTCAGAGGAAAAAGGGTGGGGGTAAGTATCCTGGCAGACAAACTGCTGAATCCAAGTTTGGGGTTACGCGTGGGGATATGTTTTGCTGTTTTTTTTCTGGGTGTACGCGGGGGTATGTTGCTTTTCATTTTCCCTGGGGGTACGGGTGGGGGTATGGAGAGGTTGGGGTGGGGGTGCGTTCAACATACCCCCCTCACCCCCAGGCCCACGTCTGGTTAGTCGCGAGCTGACCCCTCTGTATTACACTTTTCAGTAAAGGTTTTCCCTTCCTTCCCTATCCAGACGTGGGCCTGGGGGTGAGGGGTATGTTAAACACACCCCCACTCCTACCTCTACCGTACCCCCAGAAATAAAAAAACAAATCGGGGGTATGTGACCAAAAAAATTTTCTTCGTGGGGTACGCAACACCCCCCTCCCAGTTTTGACCTCCTGAATACCCCACCCCCACCCTCAAAACCGTGCCCCCGTCTGTTAACCGATCAGAACATGCACTGAAAAGGTGTAATACAGCAGAGGGGTCGGTCAGCCTATTATTCTCTTCATAATTCTTAGCGTGTAACAAACTTTAAATAGTCTGCAATGGCGCAGTGAGTAGTGAGCGTGTGGGCCCAGTAGTATTCGTAGTAGTAGTATTAATCCTGCTATTACTTCCACAGTCATCCCGTATAACCAGACTTTAGGGAGTCAAGCTTCAAATATTAGCCCATAATAAGCTAGCTCAGAGAGGAACTCTACTTTACACCAAACCAACCTCTCATCACCTCGTAACTTTACCCGACTCTCTTCTAACTCTCTCTTTCTCTAACTCTGAGGCAGTCAAGCCGTCTCTCCAGCCTCGACTGCCGAAGGCTCTCTTTCCTGGAATCACCCACTCCTTTTATCAGACTGCCAGTGGCGGCAACCTTTCTTCTGCTCCCTTTGTCTTGCCGCCTCCTACAGTAACCTTTGCGACCTTTAATCCAGCCGCACCCGACTCCACTTAGGTACGTATTTTTCTCATCATCTTCGCTACCCACTGTTACATATTTTTCCCTATCTCTTCCTTTTCGCGGCTACCGTATACCCAATATCATATACGTACATACACGCCCGTACAACATTCTATTCGTTGCATAATGTCAACGGGATCAAACACCGTTACACCTCCACCCTTTAGTCAAGACGACCTCGTCTTTCCTTCCTATTGCTATTACACTGTACAAGGGTACAAAATTTCAAAACAAGACAAGTTCCAAGAAAAATAAAGATGCAAAAACTATGTGCACATCACATATGCTGTACACTGACGACAGAAAACGGTGAGAAAAAAGGAAAAAATAATTGAAGAACTGGTAACGTACTTCGGTACAGAGGCGACAGTCTCTGACAAAAAAATGGCTCAAAAAACTGCATCTCTCCTCATCGCCCTCCTAATCCATGTCGCCTCCTGGCGACAGATAAACAGAATGGGAGGGTCGCAGCAGCGAGAGTGCAAGTTGATGCTGTCTAGTTTCATGTTGATCATCATGACCACATTCACTGCCATAAATCCCAGGGTGCTTTCTGTCCATCGCGATCTTTTTCATGTTCTTTCCAAAATGCACTGTCTTGTCAATGCAAATGCATATAAGTGGTGACAGTAAATGGCAACACTATAAAAACAGCCAATAGCATTGACAGTCATCAGCAGTAGACAAAACAGATAAAGAAAAAGGGAAAACCTGTATCGTTAGTTCAGTCAGGGGTGACAATCCCTGGCAAAGCCCAATAATTACAGTACTTGAATAACTTGAAGCTAAAATTTGGTTCAAACATATGTTAAAATATTTTAAATTGCCATCAGTATTCAGTCACGTTGCCTTTATCAATTACAAATTTCGAAAGCATCTCATCTCCAATAGTCTACACCTTTTTCACTCCTTTTTCACACCTCCTTCACTCCCTTTTTTTCAGTAGCGCCAACAGAAGGATGAGTGCACATACGTGCAAGGGCAAATCTTGTGGTAGCAAGGTAATTCCATAATCCCAAAAATGCACAAAAGACGTTGGTAAAATGGCTTTATCAAAGCAACGTTAGGCTTGGTTCTACTTCTCCATCTCAGGGAGAATAACCATGAAAGCCAGTTCTGGCTTGGCTCCACTTCTCCAATATCAGGAGAATAATCACAAAGCCAGATGGACGTCTTGCAGGTTTACAAGACACAGTTTGCAAAAAAAGGAGAAAGATCAATATGAGTTCAGATACTAGTAACGTACTTCGGTCCTCCCGTGTAATGGGAGACAAAAATGATGCCTGGAAGAAATAAAACGACGAACTAAAATCAATGGAGACAGCTTATGCTGCTTTAAACAAAATCTGCAGTGTTACTCATGCACTGTACCCTGTTATGTACATAATTATATAGCCTATCATACCCTCTCGCACACAGTATCTCCTACACAGACCCATCCACCAATGCATATTCCTCCGCTTACAGACAGTGCCGTACATCCCAGTATCACTTTCTATCTCGCTTTGCTCTATATCACTTGAATATGTACCAAGGTTTCCATTAAAAAACAAAACAATACAATCACGAGAGGCAAAACAGCGAGCGAAGGCATCTTCCAATATTTTGTCTGACCTTTCACGCCTTGCTCCTTCAGAAATTATCGCCTTTTTCTAATGCTAATCAGATTTGCTAGAAGCTGTCAGCTATGCACCCAATCGTGCATGTTGATTACAAACACTTGCAAGTTGCAACCTCCTTCGCAAGGGTTTTTATCTGCTGCTTATGTAATGCAAGCCAGGGAATATAGTAGAGAAACGAAGGCAAAAAATGTCGAAGATTAAATTCCAATAGAACATTGGTCACGTACTTCGGTACTCTCGTGTTAATGAGAGACAAAATTTCACCTGCAAGAAAAGAAAAATAGCTGCCAAATAAAATAATTGATTTTGATTTTGGGCACGCGGCATCACATTAATGCAAACACTCCAACTTTCTATGCAAGCAAGGCATCTTTTGATATTCAAAAACGATATGTCATCTTGGGTCGGTGTGCCCAAAATTAGCGCAATATGCCTTCTAATTGACTCATCCTTCAACTTCTCATTGCCTCATCTATCAACACCAAGTATCTTTTTGTTGCGCTTCTTCTCGCTTTTGTACTCTTTGTTTGTACTGCAGACCAAAAATTTTTCGATTCAACTTCAAACATCACAATCAATTGACACAACATGCTCAAGACAATTTGCAGAATCAAGCAACCCATCTCTCGTATCTCTCCTATCTGATAGGTATACAACTTTGTTTTCCATGCTCGCCTTAGCTATCTCTGGTTTCACACTCATGCGTTCAGCTAATCTGCTGTTGACAACTCGCAAACTTTCAATTTCATCCAATAGCTCATGCTCTCACACTACTTCACTTGTCCTATTTTTCTGTTGCCCTCTCACAACTCCATAAATTTTCACCAGAGTTTCGCTGATTCTCATTCAAACTTCCAGTAATAATCGCATGCACATTCTACCTCTCTCCATATTCATTCACATCACTATCATCGTACATGGTCAATTCATCCTCTTCATTTTCTTGAATTACACCTTTGCAAAACATAGCCGTGCAATATGACCTAACCTGTCGCAAAAAACATGTCATTAGCCCCATCACCATGGACTAATTTTTTTTTTCATACTGCTACAATCGCAAAATCAAGCACGGATTCATTGACTTCCATCCCAATTGTTTGCTCGTATGCAACCAAGTCAAAAAACTCTACCATTCACTCCAATTTTCATCAAAATGTCCACGAAAAAGTTTGACTTTATCTCTCATACTCATTCCTGTCACTTCCATCAACGCAACTTTATTTTCTGCATTCGTGAGATTTTTTTTTTCATAAATCATCAACTCGAGTTCTCAAAGTCAATTTCAAATCATCGATACTCTTTTGTAGGTCACGCTTAACCACTCGCAATTCTCATGCTGTCACTTCATTCATTTTTTCATTGCCTTATTATCGCTCATTGAAAAACGGGACTACGGTAACAACCGTAAAGAATATAACTTGTAACGTACTTCGGGCGCCGAGCGTTCGTTCGGCCCAGTAAAAAATTCTACCCTAAGTACCACCCTATCCTGTCGCGCGATACAGGAACACAGGCATAACGCAGCGCAAGGTGCGTAAATGCGGCCACTCAAAAATTATATACCGGTAGTCCCACTCGATTAGCTAACAACCGAAAACGACCGCACAAACAAACAACAACACAAACAACAGATAAGATTTTCCTTACGTTTAGACTTGTAGCAGACAGGAGTGAATCAACCAGAAAGCCAATATGCCGCAACAGTCATAGAATAGCCTACAGACTTTGTTCGTCATGTCCTAAGACATTTCGTTCGTTCGTTTCGTTCGCAAATAGCAGAGAAAGAAAACAAGGATCGACGTTACGCTCTGCTACCATGTAACAAACTTTAAGAACCAGTTCGCGAGAAATTCTGACGGTGCTGGATAAACGCGGATCTCCGATTTTGACGATACCTAGCTCATTTTAAAGAGCGTCAAAAATGGAGCGAATGAGCATAATATGAGCTCTGTAACCCTTCGCGAAACAGAGATACGGCCATCGACAACTTCCGCATCATCAGTGCCACTTTTGCGACTATTAAATTTGGATTCCAGTCGGGAATATGGCCATATCTCAGCTATTTCTACTCCTTTTTTGACACTCTTTCTTGTAAATTGAAGCTGAAACATTGGGAAATCCAGCCCATGTCTTACCGTAGCCATATGGCACATGCCTAGCGAGATATTTTTAAATACAGGGTGTTTCTTTCGTTCAAAATTTCGATTCTCACGCCTATCTTCAACATCATGTAACTTCTTGCCCCAACCACCTACAGAGCTGCCAGTAGGGTCATTCGACGCGCCTGAATCTGCTCTTTAAGATGGTTTGCAGCAACCCATTTCCAATCCATGCGTTGCTGAGTTACAGGGTGTTTCCTTTATACAGTGGTATTTTTATGTGAAAAGTATGGCGTTTATAAAAAATTTCAAACTATTTCTGTCATCTGACCCAGTTTTTTATGCTGAATCTTATGAGCCTACTCCCATCGCTCTAGGCTTAACCATTAGCGAGATACAGCCCTTAAAAGTGGAAATTTCACCATTTTTCCTGCCTTAAAACCACTTATTTCAATTTCACCAATACATGAACATATTGCATACTATTCGATTCGTCTTGACAAGATCTATCGAATGGTCACCATATCATCATGCTCAGACTCCATTCACATAGTAAAAAAAACGTCAAAAACTGATTTCTAACACCCATCCGAAGGCATTTTTGGCGCTAATAAGCCATAAAGTTGCAATTTAGAAATTCTTTTTGCATTATTAAACAGCTCTAGAAAATATGCTTTAAAAAGAGGTCCCTATCAACCAAATCAATCAGCCAATAGGCTTATTAGAGCCAAAAATGCCTTTGGCTGGGTGTTAGAAACCAGTTTTTGGCGTTTTTTACTATGTGAATGGAGTCTGAGCATGATGATATGGTGACCATTCGATAGATCTTGTCAAGACGAATCGAATGGTATGCCATATGTTCATGTATTGATGAAATTGAAATAAGTGGTTTTAAGGCAGGAAAAATGGTGAAATTTCCACTTTTAAGGGCTGTATCTCGCTCACGGTTAAGCCTAGAGCGATGGGAGTAGGCTCATAAGATTCAGCATAAAAAAGTGGGTCAGATGACAGAAATAGGTTGAAATTTTTTATAAACGCCATACTTTTCACATAAAAATACCACTGTATAAAGGAAACACCCTGTAACTCAGCAACGCATGGATTAGAAATGGGTTGCTGCACACCATCTTAAAGAGCAGATTCAGGCGCGTCGAATGAGCCTACTGGCAGCTCTGTAGGTGGTTGGGGCAAGAAGTTACATGATGTTGAAGATAGGCGTGAGAATCGAAATTTTGAACGAAAGAAACACCCTGTATTTAAAAATATCTCGCTAGGCATGTGCCATATGGCTACGGTAAGACATGGGCTGGATTTCCCAATGTTTCAGCTTCAATTTACAAGAAAGAGCGTCAAAAAAGGAGCAGAAATAGCTGAGATATGGCCATATCCCCGACTGGAGTCCAAATTTAATAGTCGCAAAAGTGGCACTGATGATGCGGAAGTTGTCGACGGCCGTATCTCTGTTTCGCGAAGGGTTACAGAGATCATATTATGCTCATTCGACTCTATTTTTGACGCTCTTTAAAATGAGCTAGGTATCGTCAAAATCGGAGATCCGCGTTTATCCGACCCTCCATACAAAGCGTCAGAATTTCTCGCGAACTGGTTCTTAAATAGTCTGCAATGGCGCAGTGAGCAGTGAGCGTGTGGGCCCAGTAGTATTCGTAGTAGTAGTATTAATCCTGCTATTACTTCCACAGTCATCCCGTATAACCAGACTTTAGGGAGTCAAGCTTCAAATATTAGCCCATAATAAGCTAGCTCAGAGAGGAACTCTACTTTACACCAAACCAACCTCTCATCACCTCGTAACTTTACCCGACTCTCTTCTAACTCTCTCTTTCTCTAACTCTGAGGCAGTCAAGCCGTCTCTCCAGCCTCGACTGCCGAAGGCTCTCTTTCCTGGAATCACCCACTCCTTTTATCAGACTGCCAGTGGCGGCAACCTTTCTTCCGCTCCCTTTGTCTTGCCGCCTCCTACAGTAACCTTTGCGACCTTTAATCCAGCCGCACCCGACTCCACTTAGGTACGTATTTTATTTTTCTCATCATCTTCGCTACCCACTGTTACATATTTTTCCCTATCTCTTCCTTTTCGCGGCTACCGTATACCCAATATCATATACGTACATACACGCCCGTACAACATTCTATTCGTTGCATAATGTCAACGGGATCAAACACCGTTACAAGCGCAACAGGTAAATACTTTTCTTCATTACAGCAATGGAGGAATTACGGACGAAACTGGCCAGTTTCATTCTACGCCGAACAAAAGACGTTATCGCTGCTGAGATACCCCAAAAGAGCGAAGTTCTCCTATACCACGGCATTACATCTCTACAGAAGCGGTTGTACACAGCGATTTTGACCAAAAATTACGGTATTGGCCTTACTCTCTAGCTAGGTACGCAATAATGCTACCGCGCTATGTCTCAATCCCTAGCAGTAGGTATTCATTGATGTATTCATGCGTTTTGTGATGATAACCAGAAGCTGATTTTGCTAGAAAGACGAAGGAAAAATCGGTTGAGAGAAAATGATACTTCCTTTTCTGCTCGGTAGTTTGAGAGGAGGAATATCGCGGTAGCATTGCGTATTATTACCTGGTAAGGCTAATCATTCTGTAGTGATTCATTCTTTATTGCGTAGATCATAACTGAAGAAATAAGGGATGGCGTGCTTTTATGATGCAAATTTGGCTGCTTTCTTTGTACAGATGTGTTCCAAGATACCGCTGCAATTAGTGGAAGCAAAGACGCTTCGACAACCTCTAAACAACGCCTGTTGAACACTTTGGTTCAGTTGAGAAAATGTGTGAATCATCCGTACTTATTTGACGGTATGCCGGAACATTATGTCAACATGTCTTTTCTATACCATGTATGTATACGCTAATGTTTGTTTACGCCTGAAACAGTGAAAAAAGCTTGAGACATGGAAAATTGTTCCGTAGGAATATTGCCGCTTTTGTAGGGTAGCGTAGGGCAAAACCGGCCACGCTGTGACGGTTTGCCCCCCATTTTCGAGAGCCCCTCGCCATGGGGTAAATTTGCCCCATGTGCGGTTTTGCCTCACGCTACCCTACATACGCTTTGTTCACAATTTTCAGGTGTGGAACCTGAACCGTTTGAGGAAGGCGAGCATTTGATAGATGCGAGTGGGAAGCTGCGCCTATTGGACAGTTTGCTCCGCTTCTTACGCAAACGCAAGCACAAAGTTTTGCTGTTTTCGCAGATGACGAGGTTTCTGGACATTCTACAGGATTACCTGACGTTTAGGGGTAAGCAATAACTGTGCAGCCAAAGTTTGGGTATTATGGGGTCAACTAAAATAGGCGGGTTTCTTGATGAGTTTAACCCCCTTCGTAATTCCAGGTGTCCGCCTGTCCGTAGCCACCCGGCAAACCCCGTCCGTAGGCGGGGTGTGTTTTTCCACCCCGTCTACGGACGGGGTTTGCCCCGTCTACGGACGGGGCTTGCCGGATGGCTACGGACAGGCGGACGCCTGGGATTACGAAGGAGGTTAATCCAGCCACCCACTTGGGTAGAAAACCCTTTCTAGGTGGCCTGGTTTACCACCCATGACCAGGTTTATCCCACAGTACCCTACCTCGCCCGTCAGCCTTTTCTCTGTGCCAGACTTACCCCGTGGTACCCTCACTTTTACTTTAATAGGGTAACTGTGGGGTAAACCCGGCCATGGGATAAACCCGGTCACCTAAGCTGTTTTGAACTTGTTGTTTCAGCAAATAATGTACCGCATAGTTGTTCATTTGAAAGAGGAGAGTTCAAGGGATCGATTGATATCAATTTTGTCTCAATCGGTCTACTGATTTCCGTGATATGCCTGATATTTAGGTAGCCGGATTTTCCCCGCTCATAGTACGTACCCTATTTCTTGCTCTATCACTTCAGGTTTCCCATATGAACGTTTGGACGGTTCAGTGCGAGGGGAAGAACGTTTCGCTGCAGTGGAGAAGTTCCAACGTTCTTATTCTTCCCCGACCTCTGCTGACGCTTTCGTATTCTTGCTAAGTACGAAGGCGGGCGGAGTGGGTTTAACCCTCACCGCGGCGGATACCGTGATTTTCATGGACTCGGATTTCAATCCGCAGAACGATATTCAGGCGGCTGCGAGGGCGCATAGGATTGGACAGGAAAGGTTTGGAGAGGGTTAAAAATAATAGGGGTTTGTGGGGTAAAGTCGGACGTCGGCCAAGTTAGCGCAACGCAATCAGTCTGGTGTATTTTGCCTGATTCTACAGTTATATGTACAGTACGGTACTGTGGGGTTACAACCCGACCACAGTACCGAGCGAAGGCGTTTCCTTCTGCTTGGGTTGCCAGGGTTACCCCACCAATAAAACCGTCCGGGTTTACCCCATGATACCCTATATGTATGGATGCTTTGTCCGACTTTACCCCATTTCCCAACTTTGCCCAATCAAACGCCATTCTGGCTTTGTAATGTATAATACAGGTTGACGATATTTAGTACTAGTTACGTGTACCTACATACTTTTCGCGCGGTACCAACACGTAGTAGTTTGGCGACAACCTGGTAACCTTTCCTTTGTGAGACTAGAAAGTAAATTGAATGTAATTTCGCTTGTTGTTTTAGGCCGGTGAAAATTATTCGTTTAGTGGCCAAGCATACAGTAGAAGAGATAGTTTTGGCCCGAGCCGCTCAAAAGCTTCAACTCACCCAAGCTGTGATGGAGGAAGAAGCAAAATCGGAAGGTACAAATAGGGGATTTGCTCGGTTTTGATCGCTCGTCGTGTTGGCTGGGTGGTAGAATTACCGGTTTGGGGAGCGAGGGGCGCCGGGTTCGATTCTCTAGTGGGTCGAGGGGAACATTCTTCAATGGATGTTCGATTCTTCAATTGAACGTTCGATTGAGTTGAATGAAAGGAAAATCTTTTTGAAACATCAAACTTGCAGGGTCGTTGAGAACTTTTTCGAGCGTGTTTCATGTTATAGTTCATGAACTCACCGCTGCGGAAATGACTGAGATGCTGACTTATGGATTACGTCAGCTTAGCACGAGCGATGATAACCCTAAGGATCAGAATAGCCCGTCGAAGTCGAAAACTGCAAAGTCTGACTCAAAGAGCGAAGAAGAATTGACCAATGTTCTGGGCGAAACAAAACCGAATGGTCATTGGCATTTTGCTGAAGCAAAGGTACGTATGACGGTTTGTGTTACTGTAAGTCAGTTTTTGGACTAGACAGGGTTATAGTCTGGCCACTAAGAGTTCGCTGTGGAACACGTTCGCAGAGTTGTTTTGCGTAAAATAGAAAGACGAATGCGGGTCTGTGTTCTTTCTATGCTTCTGCGAGCTCGTAATCTGCAAGAACATGTACAGTGTAAACATGCACATTGCGCAACACTGTTGCTCTAAATTCCATAGCGAACTCTCTCTGGCCAGACTATAAATACGTAATGTATTTTCTGTAGCTGACGTGAATTTCTGTGCTATAATTTACGCGAAAAATCCTCCACGACTTACGAAAATGGCTGCCTCTTCTATTGGACCGACTCTTATGACAAATGGAGTGTAAAAGCAGCTTTACGTTTTGTTTTCTAGCATGATAAGGAAGAGAAGGCGGCGCAGTCTGCTGGCACTGTGCCAACCGCGGACAATATGTACTACTTCGAAGGCACGGACTACAAAGAGGAGGCGAAAAAGGCGGATCGAGCGGCTTTGGACGCACTGGCGAAGCGAGCTACAGAAGCCTTGTCGTCACAGGAAGACCAGGGAAGGAGACGGGGCAAACAGACGGAGGTAGGCAGGGTAGCATGGGGTAAACCCGGCCATGAGATAAACCCGGTTACCCAGGGAAGACAGACGGAGGTAGGTAGGTAGGGTAGCATGGGGTAATCCTGGCCCTTAAACTCTTGTGACTGATTGAAACATCTTGCTGTTTCAGCAAATGATGGCGGCCGAATTGTCTTCCGTTCCCCGACTGAAAAACTAGATCGGGTGGCCCGAATTTTTCCAGCTACAGCCCGTACTACTTCCACCGTATCCGACTTTCCCCCAAAGCAACCTTGCACACCTTCGGCCTTTAAACTTTTCTCTCTTTCTTGTTTCTATTTTCTTCCTTTCCCAACTTACCTAAGTAGGTTGGGTGTTCCGAATTACCCCCTACACCCCGTCCAACTCACCGTATCCGACTTTCCCCCCAAAGCAACCTTACACTACAGGCAGCCGTCGTTGACTTTTCTCTCTCTTGTTTCAGTTCCTAGCTGCCGGCTTGCCGGATGAGCGACCCGTGAAGATTCTCAGCCCCGAAGAGGTGGAGGCGAGGCGGCGAAAGAGAGAGGAGGCGGCAGAACGGAGGAAAGAGCGGCTGGCGGAAGAGCAGAGGAGGAGGGAGGAAGCGGAGAAGAGGAGGGAGCAGGAAAGGCAGGAAAGGAAGATGAGACGATGGAAGGAGAATGGTAAGGGCGGAGAATGGTTAATGGTAAATGAATGGTAAATGGTAAAAGAATGGTAAGTGAATGGAAAATGGTAAGAGAATGGTAAATGGTAAGGGCGGAGAATGGTAAATGCGACTACTGAATGTGGACTGGTAGGTAGATATGGCGCCAGGTTATGTATATTGCTGTGGGGTAAACCCGGACACCTATGCTTTTCTAAACTTGCCGCTTCAGCAAATGATGAACAATGAAGTAGCTCATTTGAAAAAGGAGAGTTCAAGGAATCGATTGCTAATACTTGTCTCAATCGGTTGTATGGATGCTGAGATATCCTAGGTGTTCGGGTTTACCCCTAAAAAAATTGCCCACACTGCTACCCTTCCTTTCTTGTGTGTCGACATTCTTGTTTCTTGTCTTGCAGATTACACCTCCTTGAGCATACCCTCGCCTGACGAGGAAGAGGAGGAGGAAAATGAGGCCGAGGCTTTGGAGTTGGATGAACGAGAACCGTTGGACCCTGTGTACATCATTGGAGATGTGGCACATCCGCAGCCGAGGCGAGAAGACAAGGAGCGAGATGCGCTGATTGTGCACTGCGTGGACAATTCGGGTAAACGCGAGATGCGCAGAAAACAGTAGTATAGTGTTAGGAGACTGTTCTGTATGTACGTATGCATGGACAACGATTTATGATATATGTACAGTTTACGCACATTACATTATAGTGCGTAATTACGTGAATAATAGGGCGAGGAGATGGTGAAGTACTGTACAATAATGGTGTGCTATCTGAGTTTGTACACGGTAGGTATGTGTACGCATGAACTGTGCTGTGCTGTGTTGCATCCTTACGCCGATAACCTTACTTTACTAATCTGTAACGTATTACACACATAACTACACTGATCTTCCAAAAATTTTTCCAAACGTACCTTTCAACAACTGTATTCAATTCACGCGTTCGCGATCTCTCTGTTTAGGTTCGTGGCCGCGAGGTGGCGTTTTCGGCGCTATCTCCGCCCGCTCCCCACAGCCCGAGCAGCAGTACAAGCAGGCGGCACGCATGGACGACTTGGCCTTGGGCGACGCGCATGCAATACGCGCGGATGATCTGGAGTCGAGGGGAGGCGGACTGAAGGACTATGTGGTCTTGCTGGTTGCGCAGGATCGGAGGAACAGACGTAAGCAAGAATGCATAAAGAAACGGGACGTGCGCTGATGGAGAAGCATAGGGAGAAGCTGAAGCATAGGGAGGCCGGTGAATTTGCCGGGAGATTGAAAGTCATTGCGTGACTTGAGAAAGATATCGCGCGTGGGAGCAAATGAAAATGCTCTGCTCGCAAAATAAAACTGGAAGTTCCAACTCACCTTGAATTCACTTTGAGTTTACTCACCACGTGTGTAAGCGCACTACGGCCTGTCCTCCTGGTCTATTCCAGGCGAAATCAAGCCCACCGCCCTCACGCAAGGTCTGCGTCGACTGGCGTCCTACGCGACTCGTGGCAATTGCTCCGTCCATCTGCCCCGTATTGGCTACGGATTGGCGGGTGTGAATTGGTACGGCATCGAGCGACTGATTAAGAAACACCTGTGCAGGAGAGGCGTGCCCACCTACATTTACTATTTTCCGCGTACGGGTGTGACGGGGGCAGGCGGAACAAGGAAAGAAGCGGAGAAGAGAAAAGCGACTACTGGAGAGGAGGAAAGAAATGGTAAAGGAAGGAAGGAGGGGCGGGTAGATTGGGGTAAATCTGGCCGGGTGAAGGTGGGAAAAGCGGCATCGGGAATGGGTGGAATATGGTGGATTTGGCCTGGCCGGGTTTGCCCCGTCTTACCCTTATATTTCTATTTGCAAAAGTAAACTGTATGGTAAGGATTGATTGGATAGAAATGAACCGGTAAATTGGGGTAAATCTGGCCGGGTAAGAGGGAAAAAGCGGCTGGAAAATGGTTGTGTGTTGAATTTTTTTGCTTGGCCGAATTTACCCCGCCTCAAATTCACTCCCTTCATCTGCTCAGATCGGCCCAACTCTTTCGTTCTAACGGCCAGCCGAAACATCAATGCCACGAGTTCACCAAGGGACGAGAATATTTTCGTTTATTATGGTTTGGAAGCAGCCTGGGTGAACTCATGATTTTGATGTTTCGGCTGGCTATCAGGCTGGAAGGATTGGGCGATCTGAACAGAAACAGCGGCCACTTTTTGGCCAACTCAACTTGTAAATAGCGTGACAAAAATTTCTCACGTTTTCTACACTAGTTTGCGCTCAATTGTGGACTGGTATGCTTACTGTGGTGTGCCGTGCACTGCGGTGTGTGAAGAAATGGGTGTCAATCTTTCTGCGTTGTTTAGGAATTGCAAGCTCGAGCGCTAACCCTGCAGATAGCAATGGTGGAGGGAAGAAGGCAAAAGTGGACGGTCATTAGGATAGGGGATTTTAGTTTACATTCCGCAATTGAATGCATATGCGCGAGTGTGCTGTTTTGTGTTACCGTTTTGGCATTTGATTTTGTCGGTTTAGCGGGTAGATCTTCACATATGTACTATGTAGATTTCGTAGTACCGTATTTACCGGTGCATAACCCCCCCAATGCATAACCCCCCCCCAATGCATACCCCCATATTGGCAAAACATAAAAAATGCCCAATGCATAACCCCCCCCCCCCCCCCCCTATGCATACCCCCATATGTACAGTACAGTACCTGAACCTACCTATGTAAGCTGGTCATATAGTACCCATAGCCACTCCCACACCAAGCTAAGATGCCTATAAGCCTGCTTGGGGGTGTATTGTACTAGAATAACCGTGTTTTGACCTCAATTATGCCCTAAAACACGTGCTTTTGACCTAAAAAATATGCCTCTGCGCACCTCTCAACAAGCAGCTTATAAAAAGGCAACCATTCTAGGTGTGAGTGGAGGAGTCTGAAGGGCTGATATTAATGATTAGCAGCCGTTTGTCCTGAGGGCCAAACAGGAGTGAAGCCCTTACAATTAGCAGTAGTAGAGGCTGGTGTGCTGTCTTTTGGAAGTAGAGATGCTGTCTGAGCGGCAGATATTAATGATTACCAGCCGTTTGTCCTGAGGGCCAAACAGGAGTGAAGCCCTTACAAGTAGCAGTATGTAAGGGCTGATAAATGGTAGTAGAAGAAAGAGGATGCGTGCGGTATGGAATGGAGAGTTGATTGAAGTTGTATTTTCGGATGGGGAAATTTTCGGACACATGTCTGACCTCAATGTGCATGCACGCACAGCGACATTTACTGTATTACGTATGAATGTACTGTAGACTACGTATGTATGAAAGACGGTAAAATTCGGACGTTAAAATTTTCGGACAGAATTTTTTATCCGAAAATTTCCACCGTCCAAAAATTTCATCATTTACAGTAATAGATCGGGCCCGTTCAGCATGCAGCAGTGAAAAACCTTTGGGTCCCCCAGGCAGATGCGGATGGGTAAAGCAGGTTTGTAAGAGAGAAAACGGTGGGCAAAATCGGAAGTACGGTATGGGGACACAGCACCATATTGGTCACATATTCACAGTTTCGTTGACATGAATACTTCACGCTAGCAATCTAAACATGAGCCTGTGAACTGCTCTGCAACTGAAGGTTTTGTTGCTTTTGTGCGCGTTTTTTCAGTTTCGTTGACTCTAAGATTTTTAGCAATACGTACTGCACATGGAAATATACTGTACATACAAAAAATTCGTACGGTAAAAATTTCGGACAGAATTTTTTGTTCGAATTTTCCGACAATTTCCTCCGTCCGAAAATTTCCCCGTTACAGTAATAGATCGGGCCGTGGGTCCAGAAAGAAATGAATCTATTGTACAGCTATCGTACTGTATCTGCTGCAGAACTTCTTTCAAAATTACCTGCTTTTTCTCTCCTGCCATTTGAGTTGAGATGTTCTCTCACAGCATCCAGGCATTGTTTTATTGAATCGCTCTTGAACACGCACTACTCCAAAAGAGAGTCTCCTTTTGAATTGCTGTTGAAGATACGATCCTTTCAGAAGAAAATCATTCCCTTTCTCACTGACTATGCACAATTTTTCCCCTGTGATTCTTCAACGAATAGCGCCGCTGCTAGAAAGAGTAAAAGCAGAAAATAACTAGTCTGTACGTGTATCAATTTTCGCCGCATTTTTATTTTTCGTATGAAATCCACTCTTTAACACTGTTCTTTTCATGTAAATTATTTTTGGCTCAAATGTCGACATTTCCTATGCAAATTACTCCCCAAACCACATCTTTTATCTTTTGCCTTATATGCAAATTATCCCTCTCAGCTCAACTACTTATCCTGTGTTTCGTCATTTGCCCAGTTCGCGCGATGTAGGCGATAAGCGTCATCTCCAATCCTACGGGATCCGGGAGGGACTGCGGAATCCCAAAATGTCAACGAAACAAAAACTCTAAATGTCAACGAAAAAAAACTTAAATGTAACGAAACTTAGGTCTCTAAAACGTCAACGAAATCATCATGGGACGTACGCGCCACATACGTGGAGCAAATTGAAAATTTGAAATTGTCTATCCTACAAGGTAACCCTACCTAAGATAAAGGTCCCTATCCGTGATTAAGGAACCTAACGTGTCCCTCGGGAGAAGGAAAAAATAAAAAAGCCATAACCCCCCCCCCCCCCCAACAACCCCCCCCCCCCCCTATCATCCCCCAATGGACCCAAGCATCCCCCATGGGATACGGAAATACGGTATACACACTGTCTGTGTATGCATTTGATTTCATATGGCGATAGTGCCTTCCGTTGAGCAAGTTATATGAGTACTTGTACCTTTTACCGTATCACGTATTTCCCATTTTGTGAGCCTTCGCGTTCAAGTGTGCCTCATTATTGTTTCATGCCCGGTGCGGTTTGTTTTGCGTTGAATAAAACTGTTTGATCTCGTTTTATACCTCCGTGTCTTTATGCGCTATGAAACAGTCTGAATCTGTTACTACCTTGCATACTTTACTTTTCTGCGGAGGTTTATGGGTTGGTTCACAAAAAGGGAGCTGATCTTTTATTGCTCGTTGAAAAGAAGGGTCACAATTTTTGTGGCCAATAAAGGTCACTATGTGACTATAGTAAGTCGTAGCAGATTGCTATATCAATGGTTTGGGACTCAAGAGAAAAGGTCACTCCCGTGTGAAATCAATGTTGTGGAGGGAACTGTGGGGTAAACCCGGCCCCTGTGAACTTACTGTTTCAGCAAATGATGGCCCAAATAGCTCTTTCGAAAGGGTAGAGTTCAAGAATCTATTGCAGTATCAGATTAGTCTCAACCGGTCCATTGATTGCTGAGATATGCAGCCCAATAGCTTAGGTGGCCGGGTTTACCCCACAGTACCCTATCTCTGTCTTTGCTCCACAACTTCAGTGACATTCCAAGCGGTCAGCTAGCTACTATGACCGACTCAACAGACACAATCCCATCCCAAGCTCAACCATCCACCCCACCCCCGTCGCTTCAAACTGAGAATACTACCGATGACGTCACTGGTGAAGCCCCTTCAAGCAGTTCAGCCTCTGCTGCTACAACAACTCTGCTGCGCTCACAGTCGTCCAGACATCTTAAATCTTGCTGGGTCTGCTTCGCGACAGAGGAAGATGACCCGCACACCCGATGGCTGAGGCCGTGCAAGTGCCGGGGCAGTGCGCAGTGGGTCCACGAAGCCTGTTTGCAACGGTGGATAGATGAGAAACAGAAGGTATGTATGATCAAGAATCAATAAACGCCGTTCTTATTTCAACCACTCTTATTGTGTATACAGGGAAGAAGAATGGCTTACACGCAGTGAAAAGAAACGACCAGGCATTCGCTTTGCCCCATATATTTGCTGTCGTGTTTTTCGGGTTTTTGACCTATTTTTATGGGATCGAGGTTTCAGTTTCGAACGTGACAATGGTGCGCTTCAGACGAGCTCCGAGTTTGCTCCGAGCGAGTTCGCTCCGGGTTTCGAATGTCTTAGTTTCGAACCGAAACGAACGTCAATCACTCGCACGTGTTCGAATTACAAACTCGGCTGTTCACACGCACGTTTGGAAAAACGGAACGAGTTCGGTGCGACTCGGAGATTTTACACGTTGATGCGTAATCAGGGCTCCGAATCAGAGCGAATTTGGAGTTCACGTCTGAAGCGCACCAATGAACGTTATGGTTGGTTTTATTAGGGTGACACGACGGCGAAAGTGAATTGTGCTCAGTGCGGAACTTCCTATCTGATTCTCTATCCGCCTCTGCCTTCCCCGCTGGCCCTATTGGACAGGATCGATCGCTTGATTATCAAGGTATACGTACGCTACACTACTAAAAGCGTCCTTTTTTGTGGAAGATTCATTGATTCAATTTATGGTACACTGAGAAGCCATTTACGTATGTTGCACTTTGCAGGTGTGTCCCTTACTGACAGGTGGTGTGATACTGGGCTCAGTTTACTGGACAGCGGTCACTTATGGAGCTGTTACAGTGATGGAGGTACGTACCTATAATTACCACACGATTCTACATGGTAGTATACGCAAATGTTACAGTGTAAAGCTTGACAGACTAATCTTTGGTCTGAGATACGAGTGTTTATTTTATTCTACTACCTATTTACTGCTGTATTTTGTTCACCGTGTTCGCTCTTGCCTGTCTTCCTGTTCATCTTTGTGCATGCGTGATGTACATGTGGATGTCTTTCTGTTCCTTAGGTCCTGGGTTACAAGCAAGGCATGCGTGAACTGGAAGAGGCCGAACCCGCCCTGCTTCTCGTCGGGTTACCCACCATTCCCATCCTGCTGATCGTCGGCAAAATGATACGCTGGGAAGACTACGCCTTGAGTGTCATTCATCGCAGGATTTTGGGCCTGCCTGGCACCCCCGCGAATGTGGATGGACCCGCGCTGAGGGTATGGGCAAAACGCAAAACGGTTGTTTTGGAGCGCGAATCGAACCCGTCAGTTTACATCGGGCGAAGGTTTTACCCACTGAGCCACTAGTGCGCCACACACGGAGCGAGTAAACTCACAGGGAATTCCCCGTACGTGTGCGATGAAGCATAGGGAGGCTAGTGAATTCACCGTGGGTTTGAAACACACCGTCGTGTGAACACGTGAGAAAAATTTTGCGCTTGGGAGCAAGTAAGAATGCTCTACACAAAAAATAAAGCTCGAAGTTCAAACTCACCGTCGAATTCACCGTGAGTTTACTCACCACGTGTGTAGCCCACTAGTACTGACTGGGGCTGATCGTTTTTGTTGTTCTTGATGGCGGAGTTTTTTTGTGAGAAATTCTAACCCACACATTCCCACACTCGTGCGCTTTTCAAAGGACTGCGAGGGATTCGCACCCGCGACCTTCCTCCTCCCATCCCTTCGGTCTACCCACTCGACCATCTTCTCTGCCTCTCCAACTCCTCAAAACCACCTCTTTTATGTGCGTAGTATATTCTCAGCTAATGGACAGCGCTTCGAGGGATTCGAACCCGCGATCTTCCTCCTCCCATCCCATCGCTCTACCCACTGGACCATCCTCCCCTTCAGTCCAATTCCTCCAAACCCCCTCTTTTATTTCAGCTGATGGACGGCGCCTCTGCCACGCGTATCCTGTGCGGCGCGCTCGCCCTGCCCACCCTGGCCATGCTCACGGGTCAGCTGCTGTTGGGACATACGCGTTACTCGCCGTGTCAAAAGACGGTGCTGGGTGGGTTGGCCTTTATTCTCGTGAAAGGCGCGTTGAAAATGTGGCTGAAACACAGTCAGCGGGCGCGCAGGAGTCAGCGGACGGTGGAAGATTACGAAGAAGATGAAACTGATGCGGAGAATAATGGGGAAACGGAGGAGAGTGGGGAATTCAGAAGCAGGGAAGGGTCCGAAGAGGAAGGGGAGGTAGGGGGAGGGGAGGAGAGAAGGGAGTAATGACGCGTTCACATTGTAGGAGAAAACATGCGCTGGGCGTACGCCGAGCGCATTTTTTCCAATTATGTGAATGAGGGTATATGAGGCGAATAATTGGAGGGGAAGTAGGCCTACATATTTTTGCCTACGTACAAGTGGGAAATCAATGTGCACGTGGTGGGATGGGGGTTTCTTTTCAGTTGGGCCTTGGAATGGTAAAGATGGGTTGTGTGAGTGAATGATGTATGTATAATACTGTTGGGTACTATGGGGTAAACTTGACCATGGAAAAATGCGGCCACCTAAGTTTCAGGGCTGCCTGTTCAGTTCAGTGCATGTGCAGCAAGTTCAGAGGAGCTAGGTGGCAGGGTTTACCCCACAGTACCCCACACCCTATGTGTGTGTGGTCGCTGTTATTTGAGGTGAGTGAGAACTGCAGTTTATCCCTTTTCTGATTGGTAATATGCTATAGTATGTGCATACGTGCGTGCGTTTCCTATTCTTTATTGCCGAAGCTACGTTGCAAGTCTAACAACAATACAGTACATTACAAATGTAATGACGAACTACGTTACCTACTGTACGTAAGTACTTGTACATATACAAACACAGGTACTCAGTATATGATTTCTATACAAAAATGCCAATTTCTTGGAAGTTGCTAAAAGTTTATCTGATGGAGTAGAAAGATTGAGAATGTCCCTCAGTTCAAGTACTAAAATTGGCTGTCATTATGATTTCATGGATAATGAGGTTACGTACGGTTCGTCGGTTTGCTTTATATTGTCACAACTATCAGCAGTGCTATGTCAGCTGGTCTTTTATCGCTTGTTCCTTTGGGTTTGGAGATAAAAAAGGAAAGATTTACTCTACGTTTTGGGTCTTTTCTTGCAAGAAATGGTCTCTTCATCATTCAAATTTCGTTGTTACTTTTCAACTTTTATGATGGCTGATTCTAATGACGTATTTTTGTAATGTCTGTGATTAGGTAGGGTAACATGGGGTAAAATCCGACCGGTTTTATTGGTGGGGTAAAGCCGGCCACCCACGTAGAAGGAACGACCTTCAATAATACTACTAGGTGGCCGGGTTTTCCCCCACAGTACCCTACCTCTGTGTTTCGTTGTTCATTTTTCAGTTGAATGGATAACCACGGAAAGCGTACATCTGCAGACAAAATTTGCTCAAGTGACAATTGCAGCAAGCACATAAAATTGAGTTATCAACATCAATGCTTGACAGTGGCAACTTCAAGCACTGGAGATGGAAAGTCATCGAACTGTGATGGCAAATCAACTGAGAGAATTTACAGCTGCGATGAATGTTTGCTGCCCTTCAGGTCCAGCTTTGAGTACGAGAAACACTACCAGCAGATTCATGAACATGTGTGTTCGGCATGCAGTGAAGCATTTTTCTCGGCTTTTGACTTGGAATTGCACATTCAAGACGTGCATAACCCATTTCTTCGAAAGCCTAATGAGGTGATTTTGAAGGAAAAGTTGGCAGCATCTGCCAGTGATGAAGATCAATTCTGCTTTGGGCCAGATGTACCCAAAGCATTTCCAACTGAACATTTGAAAAGACCCTGGCATGAGGTTGGCAAAAATGAGGAAAAAGTTGGGGCGAATTTTGCTGGAGAAAAATCCATTGAACTGGAAAAGTTGAGACAGTGTTTGCCTTGATCGTTGCTTGTCTTTCAACTATGAATTGTACATTAACACCGCGCATGTTCTTTATCTGTCAAAAAGAGTAAACGCTGTTTTATCAGTGGCTTGCAATTTTGTGCCGTAACACAGTACGGTGCTTCCACCACACTGTGATGGTACTACTTTATTTGACTACACACCGCACAGGTGGCATTTGTTTTGTGTACTGCCTTGCTTGCTATGGCGGTTTTAAGGTGGCTAAGTCGTCATGGCCTGTGATGTAAGACCGTCTTCAGCCCTACACGCCTTGCCAACCGAGATACTGCTGGCCATTTTCGAGCGAATTGGCGACGATCTCGCAAGTCTCATCAGACTGCACTCTGTGTGCCGTCGTTTTCGACGTCAACCCTGGCCTGGCTTCAGTCATCTGGCGTTAAAACTGACTCCTTCCGCTCAGCTGGAGAGCAAAGTTCAATTTCAGACTGGTCCCAACAATGCAGCTGCTGGCGTTAAGGAGTTGGGCCTCCGAGAAGCGAAAGTTCTTTTGGAGCTGATCTGGCGCAAAACCACGCATCTGCACTCTTTGGCCTTTAAAGGGGAGGTTCTGGCAGGAAAGATTGTATGGGGAGTAAGAACAATTTTTTTTTTACTTTTAAAATGTTCATTGGTGATTGTTTTTATTTTCAATCAAATCAAATCATTTCTCTGATTCAAATCAAATCATGTCATTTTTCTTGATTGATTCTGCTGCATTATTTTATTTCCTGACTCCTGGTTCTGAAAATGCGGTTCAGAATGAGAGGAGGAAGTTATTTCTACATTTGAGAGGAGTCTTAACTGTCTTTGAAGAAATTATTCAAAATTTCTGCCTTCTCCATACTGTAGCTTCCCGCCAGATTCCCCTTTAACGCACTTGAAGCAGATGCTGTGCCGATGGGTCTTTTGCTGCATCTGCAGTTGCTGCAGCAAGCAGAGCCCAAAGGCCTGCAGCAGCTCACGCTGGCCAACGCTGTGCAGCCCAGCATTCTTCTGTACGCGGTCCAATTCTGCAACTGTCTTACCCATCTTCAGCTGCATCGCTGCAGTCAACTGCAGCTGGGTCAGAGTGGACTGGGAGATTTTCTACAGACCTGCAGAAGCCTGCAGCATTTTAAGATAACGTCATTGATGGGCTTACTGCCAGAAGTGACGCGGGCACAGTGGGGCTATTTGCACGTCGAATTTTTTAGAAATTTTAAAAAGTTACATTAAAATTAAACGTGGAAAATTAAAAATAGTGGGGGCGGTTATTTTGGGGTAGTGCTGGCGCCCCAAACACTCGTTTTCGTTCCAGGAAAAAAGGTCAGCAATCATTCGTTGTTTCATAAAAGGAGATTCATTTGCCCCAAATTTGGGACTTTTCGAAAGAGGTACCTATTGGTTGTTTTCATGTTTGCAAGTTACTTACTCTGCCCCATTCCAGCTTTCGTAAATTCAGTTGCCCGGTTTTGTAACCTCCCTTTTGCTCATCCGCTCTTGACGTGCATAGAAAGGCCCACTGGTGGACAAGATTCAGCTACGATCACTGGACATTTGGCTGCCAGATGACCAAGCGTTCAGCAGGTCTGGCTCAACTGACAGCTCAGAGGACTGGGTGCAACACGTCGCAGCGTTAGACAGGGCCAAACTACGGGCAGACGGCGAAGTGGTTCCGTTAAAACTGAGCTTGCCCACGAGCCTAGCCGTTCTGTCATTGGATAATGCGGTTCTGAGGCCGTTCCAATCGATAAGCCACCTTTGCTTGGTCACCAGTACAAGGCGGGATCGGTTTGGCATCAGTCCAAAAGTTTATCCGTCCGGTAAGGTACAAAGGTGGAGTGGTCAAATATGGGCCAAAAGGGGTTGAATTTGAATATGAGGTATAAAATTGGGCCAAAGTGCGGAATGTGGAGCAAAGATTTTTGATGTTTTTTTACACGGAATTCTTAGGTGTGAATGACTTTTTATGGTGATTGAATCACTGCATTGTGCATTCTGTACATACGTACACAATGTACGGCAAACATTTTTTTAGTATGGCTGGCTAGTGACGTAGTCAACTCAGTTCTCTGATGGTGTAAAATTGTTTCAGGTCTGTTATTCTCCAAGTTTCCAAACTTGGCATCCTGCCATCTCTCCATCTCTGATCACATCTCAATCCCGGACGTCAGCGCGATTGTGAGCGCATTTTTCTCGATTTTTCTCGACTCGGACAGAGATCGGAATCGGATTTTGCGATTCCAGTTTCCCCACAATGGCAAGCTGATTTTTCCCCTGCTAGAGGATGCGTTAATACCGACCTCTGGAGATATGGAGATGCGGTTAACCGATGACAATCATTCCGAAGGAAGTAGTGGCGGTATCAAGTTTAACCATCCCCTGGTCATCAGAAAGCAACACGTGGAGTGTAAAATGAGCTGCATTGTTCCCGGAGAAAAGCAGGTACTGTACTGTACGAAACGAAATATGAAGGATATGATTTTACGTATTTTTATATAGGTTGGCGTGAGGCAAATCCGTCCACATTGTAATAGTTTTACCACCTCCCCCTATCTAACCAAGGTTGTTTCAGTTATAGCTACCGTAAGAACGAAAAAGAGGTAGAAATATCCCGAAATGCATTTTTGAGAGCCATGTCTTCACTATTTAATGGGTCTAAAACCGCCATGGTTTGGCGAATTTTCCACATTAGGGGGGTTTGCCTCATGCTTACCCTTTAAGACAATCTTCATGAGATTAGGTTCGAATAATATGTCACTGTGGATATGATGCATGGTACCAGGACTCCATAATAGAGGAGGACTGAGCATCTCTGAACAAAAGTCGTGCGCAGAGCTACGCCCGATAAGGGCCAAAAGCGTCCCCCAACTGGGACCCCCGTCCCCCATCTGGGGGACGTCCCCCAACTGGGGGACGCTGGGGGCGACACTCAGCCACATAGTAGGAGGCGCCGCAAAAACTCGTAAACTTGATGTTTCAAGTTTACATTACACCTGGGAGGTGAGCTCCAGGGCGGTGTTTACCCAGCATTCTAAGGTGCGTGCAGAATTCTGCACACACCTTTTTGCCTTGGGTAAAAACCGACCTGCCTCAGGTGTAATGCAAACTTGAAACATCAAGTTTACGAGTTTTTGCGGCGCCTCCTACTGTGTGGCTGAGTGTCGCCTCCAGCGTCCCCCAGTTGGGGGACGGCGTCCCCGAGTTGGGGGACGTCCCCCAGATGGGGGACGGAGGTCCCAGTTGGGGGACGCTTTTGGCCCTTATCGGGCGTAGGTAGCTCTGCGCACGACTTTTGTTCACAGATGCTCAGTCCTCCGCTATTATGGAGTCCTGATAGTTACATACTGTACATAAATGCTGGCATTTTTGCAGGTTAATTCATGGACAATCGTTGCGAACCCACAACGCCACCTTGCGAACCCACAACGCATGCGTGTCACCCACAACGCAACCTTGCGAATCGGTGCGAACCCACAACGCCACCTTGTCACTGATAATCACAAGTGATAACATCTTTTTGTTGTGATAGTTTCGCGATCAACTTTTTAGTACAAAAATGCGTGCACGGGCATTTTACACATGACAGAGGTACGTCGTGGAGTAGAACTAGTTCTGAACATCTGATTCAGCGTATGTACGTACGTCGTACAACACTGCTTGTAAAATATACGTATAGGTAAGGTACAACAAACCACGCTTTCTGGAATTATGTACGATGTTCGATGTAGGCATACAAATAGTACACGTTGTGTGACAATTTTATTGCGCATCGATGTGGCAAAATTTCATCTTTAACATGGCACCCGAATAAACGTACGTATGTACATGGAATCACGAAGCATCCTAATAATGAATTCGTGTATGCCCAGAAAAGTTTCTACTCCGCGTGTATGAATTCTGCAGCTTGTGGTTTTAAAAAAATTCAAGGATTACCTACTGCTTTTATTCAAGCAAATTTGTGCAATATTGGTTTTCTGCGGAATGTTACGGGACTTTATTGCGGTTTACATCTTATTTGATGTGTGCTGTCTAATTTTGGCTCAAAGTTTGGAGCGCAATTTCAGCCGTGTGGTCGATACGGCACAGTACGGTACCGTATTTTTGGTTGTATGTCTCTTCATGCATATCCCCCTGGTGTATAACCCCCTATCAGACCTCTCGTTTTTTGTATAACCTCCTGGGGCTATACACCCAAAACTACGGTAATCATGTCTAACTTTTTCTAAACCTAGGTACAGTATCATTGCTAAAATTATTGTATAAAAGTGGTACGTAATTTGTTGCTTTCTATTTTTAGTGGCCCAAAAGTGACTGAATTTGCTGACAAGTTGTTGGAGAATTACGACAAGCATCACATGATGGAATGGGACCAAGGTAAAAAGGAATGATTAGCATGGGGAAAGCCTTTTCCTACTACTGTAGTGTGAATAAGTTTGATCCAAAAACTATATGAAATAATTAATATTTGATTTCTAGAGAAACCCGTGAATCTTTCCACAGGAATCTACATTGAAACTCTTTCCTCGGAGGATGAACTGCAGGTTTGTTTGTAGACGGCAAAAGATAAAAATGACAAAAGAAATCCAATAGGTACCGGTAGGCCTACGGTACGGTACCTTCATACCCACAAACCAAGTTGGGGGTCTACCAGGCTGGGTTTTCCACGGACAACTTTAACGGTTGTCTATGCGCCGTGCTGTAGTACGCTCACCGCTCTGGACCGCCAACAGTCCGTGTAATACTAAATTCTAACTTTCGCAATCAAGAAATAATGTGTTACGCCCGATTTCAGACAGACAGAAAAGAAAGGAAAAGAAACGGAGGCGTTAGACCGGGTTCCGGCGGTCCACAGTTGCAGATTCGAATGGTTCGGTGATTGACGCTGATGAAATGGATGCGTAGACCTGGCGACGGTTCCAGTCGCTCATCATTTGCTTGAATCCAGAAGGTGGTGTCGCCTCCGTTTCTTTTCCTTTCTTTTCTGTCTGTCTGAAATCGGGCGTAACACATTATTTCTTGATTGCGAAAGTTTGAATTTAGTATTACACGGACTGTTGGCGGTCCAGAGCGGCGAGCGTACTACAGCACGGCGCATAGACAACCGTTAAAGTTGTCCGTGGAAAACCCAGCCGACCCCCAACTTGGTTCCATGGTACATACGCTGGCATACGTACATAGGTACAGTAGTACCTGTAATAATTTTTGTTATTTTTCTAAAAATTCATCCAGCGCTGCTACATGCGTCTGATGAGCTATGGCTACAGTGAGCAGTGGCTGTTGCTGTCCTGGTTTCAGCGAAAACCGATCCAGATTAATCGGGAAATCGTGTTGCCTCAGATGGATATCGATTCCATCCTTCCGTCCAACTGCAATGGAACCTACGAGTTCAACGGAATTTGTGAGTTCAAAGGGGGAAGTTGTGTGACTGAGCCTGAGGTCATCCTGGTGTGTGTATGTGTAGTGTAGTCAAATGGTTAAGGCGCTCGCCTGGAACGCGAGAGGTCCAGGCTAGGATTCCCTGGCACATCTCGCAAGATTTCCTTCTCGACTTTAGATATAGATGACTAAAGATAATGGCAATCGTACATAATTTTATTTATGACGTACGTACGTTTATTTATGACGTACGTGCGTTATGTAGGTGTCGACAAAAGTAGGTAGGTAGGTAGGTAGGTATATGTAGGTAGGTGTCGACATACATAGGTAGGTGTCGACAAAAAAAGGCCTACCATTTGGCAGTTCTGACCTTTTCACTACCTACGTAGGTACACCATGTACGAAAATGACACCTACCTACGGTATGCATGTACCTATTCATCGGCCTCACCTTTTATACTTTCTTACCAGATGAGTTCAGTTGTCTGCAAGCGACAGTGAGTTGCTCTCGTCGCTTGGGCTATCACATGCTACAGACCTACCTGCCTACTGGGATGATCGTAGTGGTGTCCTGGACCAGTTTCTGGATCGATCCGGACTCCGCGCCCGCTCGCGTCAGCATGTGCGTCACTACGCTGCTTACCATCACTACGCACGCGGCGGGAATACGCACCTCTCTGCCGCCGGTGTCCTACGCTAAAGTCAGTAGTGATGTTACCGTAAAAATTACTATCATTGTTGTTGTGAGAAAATAGTTATTGATGGTTCATTCACAATGCACCTGACCTGCCAGGCGTATGAATGCCCAGGGCGTGTCTCTGATGTGAATGGGCCATGAGAAAATATGAAAGGAATTTGGGGATATTGATTGATGGACCATTTTAGGCGATTGATTACTGGACCGGCATGTGTTGGCTGATGATTTTCGGTACACTACTAGAGTACGCGGTCGTCAGCTCTTTTGTCATAAAATCACATGCGCAATACGTGGAATTGAAGGTGGACACTGAGATTCATATGAAGGTGCAGTACACATATACGGAGTGTCCCATAATAAACCCACCGGATGTTTGTCCTCTCCTTCATCAGCGGAGCGTTCGATTTCAGTACGCTCTTTTGTAGTTTGTAGCTAAGGCTTCAAAGTTTATGCATGTAAAATTTCAGCCATGTAGTCCTTCTATCAAGGAAGTTATGAAAGCTCAAACTTTTGGACACAAAAATTCACGTTTTTTTCACTATGGGGCTAAACCCGGTTTTTAAGACCGAAGTTAGCACTCCACGGATGAGTTTCTTCAATTTTCTTCACAATGGCGCAGTACATTTGGTTCTGCCGCGTCTTTCATGGGATATTAAACAGGATTTGAAGATGTATTTGCTTTTGGATGGTAGAATATGCTCTATATTGTGGTAAAATATAAGGCAAATCCTCGATTTCTGAGGTCAGCCTTTCTGAGTTGTTTTGAGCCACTTCCTGTTGCCCTAGAAAGTTGAAATTTTGCATGCATAAACTTTGAAGCCTTGGCTACTAATTGCAAAAGACCGCTTTCGAAAATGACGCCCCACTGTGGAGATATAATCGTTTATTCAGTCAAAAAGTCGACATGAATATAGCAAGTGTCGAATGTGAACAGCAAAGCACACATTTTACAACACTATGTACATAATAAATAAATATGAAAGTCGCGGTAAGGTTTAAAACTTGAAGACGCGGGCATGACCAGCAATATCAATACTGTCTAGAGAAGTTAAAAATGAATTTCGCGAGCTACTTGACACAATATTTTCAGGCAGCTGGTTCCACAGAGATATAACGCGATGCCAAAACATTGTTTGTTGTAAACTAGTAGAGCTCTCACGGGTAGGCATTTTGCATTGATCCGGGTCCGGGTCCGGGTCCGGGTTTTGAAACCATGTACCCGCGGGTTCCGGGTCCAGGTCGGGTAGTAGAAATATTTGCTGTTACGTACATGTTAGTGTGCGTACGTACACCTACAGCATACTAGTACTATGTGGTACAGTACGAACTGTACGTACGTACGTTTACATACATATGCAATAGACTATATATCAATGTTCGTTTGAAAGAATACATAACCACCAGATGGGAAATTTGGAAAAATATAGCTCGATATTTCGTGTGAATGTCGAAATTCGAAAATAACTATCCTCTATTCTTGAGAAAATTTCAGAAAATGCTCAAACTACAATCGAGCGGAAAGCCAAAATTGAGCGAAATTATACACCTTAGACCCGACCCGGATTTTCGCCTATTTTTCCGGGTCCGGGTCCGGGTCCGGGTAGCAAAAAAAGCCGGGTTTTCCCGGGTCCGGGTTCCGGGTCCGGGTACCCGTGAGAGCTCTATAAACTAGTATTAGCATATGGCACAATGAGGCGCAGCGGATGGCCTCGAGTTGACCGCGCCCTATGAAAAAACTGATTTTCATCTAAGTCTACGCGCCCCATAAATACACAGTAGCACATGCAAAGATCGGCTTTAATACGACGCACCTCCAAACTCTGAATGCCTAGGTGAGCACATCGCAACTCATAGTTAGGCTTGAAACCATGACACCTAGAGAAAACAGCAGAAGTAAAGTATGACTGCACTCGCTCAATTAACCTGATATCAGATACCTTAGAGGGGCTCCACACTACAGTTGCAAACTCTAACAGTGGCCGTACGTATGTATAGTATGCACGCATTAGGATTTCATCATTGTTTGTACTGAAAGCTTTGAGAATGGATCGCGCGACCCCATACGCTTTTGCTGATATAATAGAGCAATGCTGAGAAAAAGAAAAACTAGAAGACATAATCACGCCTAAGTCCCTACATGAGGACACAAACGAAAGATTGTAGCCAGACAATCTATACAGAGTTGGCTGCGAGTTACCAATAGTTAGTACGTTACATTTGGCCACATTTAGAGATAATTGCCACTTATCATCCCACTCCTGAATAATAGATAAAGCACTCTGAAGGGCGGCTGCATTGGAACTGTCCGCAAAAACTTTTACATCATCTGCATACATCCTAACGCAGACTGGGAGGTGCTTTAGTTCAGAAACCAGGTCGTATGTATACAGATCAAAAAAGCTAGGGCCTAAAACTGATCCTTGGGGAACTCCACTATCAACTGTAGATCTGCTAGAATAAACACCACCTACAAAAACTCGCTGCTCTCTACCGGTAAGAAAATCTTCGACCCATTCATACAATTGTCCATCAATACCATAAGCACGTAGTTTGTACAAAAGCTTATTATGCGGTATGACATCGAAGGCTTTGCTATGGTCCAAAAACGCAATATGACAAGCACGTTTATCAGCAAGAAAAGAAGTCCAGTGAAAAGCACAGTCCAGTAACTGAGTAACAACAGATCTTCTTGGTAAAAAGCCATGCTGCTCGGAAGGTACAAGATTATTACATGACAGATGGTTTAAAATGGCTTTGTTTACTACACGCTCCATAGTTTTACCAACATCACTAGTAACTGAAATAGGCCTGTAGTTGACTGCAGATGACTCGGAACCCTTCTTATAAACTGGTACCACGTTAGCTAGCTTCCATATGCGAGGCAATTTTCCAGTATTAAAACTGACACGAAAAATTCTACTAATAGGCTCACATATGCACACAGCGCAGGAGACGTTATCATAGCAGTAGGACGCGATTTTCTTTAGTAGGATTGCTGGGATTCTATCAGGCGTATTTGTGACCTTAGAGGGAAGGTGCCTAAGAAAGCTACATACATTGTGCTGATGGAAGGTAACGGAGCAGCAACGATTCGAGCACTTGCTGGGAAATGGTGGACGTACACCGTCATCTCGCCGGAAGGAAGAGCAGAATTGCCGGTTGAGAACTGAGGCCTTATCTGCATCGTCACTTGCCACTGTGCCATCTGGTTGCAGTAGTGGTGCCACCGGTTTCCTGCTGCGAAGTTTGCTGGCAGCATATCGGTAGAAGGAGTTGGAGTCCTTTAGCGCAGATCGTTCGCGTGATGAGACGTATTTTCGCAATGCAGATGAATATTCCTTCGCCGCGCTCTTATACTCTGCCAAAGCTATTGCACTAACACTACTTAGCTTCCAAGTACGCCTACGCCTCTTACGTAGAACACGAATACGCTTAGGCAAAATGAAACTACGAGGATGATACGGCACTACCTTGGTGGGTACGTACAAATCGATGACCGTATACATAGCATCAAGAAACACAGCATAGAACTCATCCACGGAGGCGCAAGTAGAAAATAACACATCCCAATTTAACCCACTAAGAAATACTTGTATACCAGCAAGGTCTACCTGGCTCCATAGCTTCACAACTCTTGAGCCTTTTTCGCGCCGCGGTTCACACGCAATCGAAAAGAAAACACTCATATGGTCACTTGTCGAAAAAGGCACATCAACATAGATACATTGTACATGCATAGGTACAGAAGAGAGTACTAGATCAAGTATGTTATTACTGCGCAGATATGTTGGCGATGATACGAGCTGGCTCAGGTTGTTTTGAAGGAAGCAGTCGAGAAAAATGGCGTGTGCTCCTGCAGGCGCCTCCAGCGTGTCCCAATCGATATTAGGAAGGTTGAAGTCACCGGCCAAGCATACAGGACCCGTGGTTGTAGAGCAAAGCCAGGAAATGCACCCCGCCATCATGCGCGTTTCATCCGTTGTTGCTGCAGGATAACGGTAGGAGCAGATGATACGAGAATGCGCACCGCGTACATCAAAAATGTCGGCCGCCACTATTTCCGCATCCGCAAATTGATCAGGTAAAAGTACTGATTGAGATTGTAGGGAAGTGTGTAGCAGCAAGCAGACCCCTCCTCCTCTCCGCCCTTTTCTGTCCCTTCTATGCAGCGTGTAATTGTACTGTCTGGGAGAAGATGGATCAGACAGTAGCATACCGTCCGTAAAAGCAGGTTGCAGACGAGTTTCTGTTATCGCAATAACGTAAATTGACTCAGAAGCGAGTAGCTGAGCCAAGGCCTGCCGTTTTTCTAGGGCGTTAAGTCCGTTTGCGTTGAACAGAGTACAGCGTATGTAGTCGTTAGGGAGAGAGCAGGAGGAGGCAAGTGGCTGCTGGTGATTGTCTAGGACTGCACAGGGCCTACCGCGTTTCCCGCCTCACTTGAGGAAGAGGAGGCAGGAGTGGCGGCGGAAGGAACTGCAACAGTAGCTGGAGCAGGAGCAAGAACAGCAGGCGTTTGAGTGGCGGGAGCAGTGGAAGCTGGAATCGTTTGTCTGACAGAAGCCGACTGCAAATTCGCAAGCTCCTCAGCAGACGGCGGCACCCCCTGTCGCGGCCAGTCTACCTCAGCAGACGCCCGATGCAGTTTGAAGATTCGCGAAGCGTATCGCTCTCCTTTCACGACGAACTTCGCAGTAGCAGCAGAGAGCGTGTCGGAACTGCAGTCCAGCCCATGCAGCTGTCGGTTGAGCGCTCTGCACCGCCAGCGCGTTTCAGCGTCCGTCTTCCTCTCTTGCGCAGAGAGCGGCGGCCTGAGGAAGACGGAACTGAAAGCCGTACTGTCCTTCAGGAGGGAGGACGACTGCAGCGCGCGGCGTTGCATGTATTCGCTGCCCAGTTGCCACATGATGACGCGGGGAGATTCCTTCTTTGCAAGTGGGCCCTTTGGCAGCCGTCTAAAGTTTGGCAGGAGGAGGTCAGGGAGGCCAAGAGTCTGCGCCAGTTCCTGCATAGCGCGCTCCTCCTCCTGAACTGCTTTCACGCCAGTTTCCTTCGATTCTGGCATCCCCAGAACTGCAACAGAGTTACGCAGCTCCTCCGCTCTTCTGTCCGCCTCCCACGTAGAATGCTGGGCGGCATAATGGGAGAAGCCAGCGGACTTGCGATTAGACGTAGCAGCAGCATAGGAGACGCGTGGAGCTGCGGAGGAGCCGCGGGGAGCTGCGGAAGAGCCGCGGGGGGCTGGACGGAAAGGGCCGCCAGGTGCAGAGGACCTCGGCGCAGGAGGGAAAGGGCGGCGACCAGTGGTGGCTTGACGCTGACGGCGCTTCATCTGCTTTCCCACCACCACATTCCAGTCGCCACCCACATCCTCGTTCTCCACCAGCTCGCCTTCCTCTTTCTCTTCATTCTCCTTCTCTTTGGCTTCTCGCACACTTCGCAGTTCCTCCATCATAGCTTTGAATTCCCCCGTGAGTGCGCTAATGTCCTTTTGCAGCTTGGAAAGAGTGGGGCCTTCATCAGCAGATGGGGGAGAGGTACAGAAAGAGGCGTCATCATCTGCCTCGCTCTTCAAGCGGGTAGAGCATGGGGGGCAAAGGAAGGTGAATTTCGCACAGGAGGAGAGGAGCGCGGAGGACACTGCGAGCAGATTGTTCTCCTGTTTCTTTGCTGTTTCCGCTTTGGTCCTGGTTGAGGTTCCGACCTTAACTGCTTCCTTGAGGGCGGGGAAGGCACAGGGAACGCACGCTTTGCTATCCGCGCAGATACCACACATGATCATGGAAGATTGGGGCGTTTCCGAACAAATGGAACAGTTTTTGACGGCAGGGTTGATGGATACTGCAGGGTTAGGCCTCGCTTCAGGTGGGGTCTTCATAACGGCCGATTCCGCCGTCGCTGCCATTTTGGGAAGGAGCAGCTGAAGAAGTGCTGGTTCTCCCCTTCGCGCAGTCCTGTTAGCACTGAGTTATACCTGATTCTTCCAAATAAATTTCCACATGAAAAATTTTTCCCAAAGACACAAAGATAAAGACCCAAAGACCCAAAGACCCAAGAAGACAAAGACCCAAAGACCCAAAGATAAAGACACAAACAGCCGGTGAGTTTATTATGGGACACCCTGTACATACAGTATATAGGCCTATACGTACAGTAGCTAGCTGCATTCACTTTCCTTATCAGGGGATTAGGTAGCCGACAAAAACCTGAGGCGCAAAATGCTAAATTCACCTCTTTGCCTGCCATGTTCCGGCACCTCTTCATACAGTATCTACCATACAGAAAATTTTGCGCCTCTGGCAGCTGAATTTTGGGGCGCAAATGGAAAACTGGGGCGGAAATGCGCCTCAAGTTACCACGTACCTAACCCCCAGCTTATATTTGCTATTGAAGGTTAATTTTCGCCCATTTTAACAGTTTCCAGAGCAGTTGTAAAAATATGAATGTATTGGCAACAAAATGGCAATCATACCTACTTATGTAATGTCCTTCCTTCTAGAGAATAGCTGACGTTTTACCTGGTATTCCTTCCCGATCTCAACCGGAAGATCCTTGCGAAAAGTCGAAAATAATTCGACGCAAGTACATCCATCGCGCTAAGCTGATGGATCGTATGTCGAGGTACCTGTTTCCGACGATTTTTATCCTCTTCAACATCGTCTACTGGATTTGTTATTTGGCGATATAGCCTAACAAACTGTACACCTTTACGAGTACTTACCGTATCTTTTTGGGTGTATGTGTATATCCCCCATTGTATATCCCCCACATTGACAAAACATAAATTAATTTTGCCCAGTGTATATCCCCCTGGTGCATAACCCCCATGTACTGGAAGGTACCTAGCCTACCTATGTAAGCTGGTCATAAGTTAGCTATAGCTACTCCTACACCAAGCTACTATGCCTATAAGCTTTAGCAGAGCATGTCTTGTACTACTAGAATAACCCTGTTTTGACCACGATTATGCCCTAAATAAAACACATACTTTTGACCTCTAAAACATGCCTCTACGAGTCTACACAGACACACCTCTAGTCAAAAACATAAATTTTGTCCCATACTTATCCCCTCTCCCCCCCCCCCCCATTGTATACCCTCCAGTATATAACCCCACATCAGACCTCTCGATTTTTGTATAGCCGGGGCTAATTAGGCTATTACACACAAAAATACGTATGCTCTATTAGTCTATTGCCTCTTTGCTTTCGCGCATATTATCAAATGCGCGGACCTCATGTGGAGTACATAGAAGCAGTTTTGTTTTTTAGATGGGCGTACCTACGGTATGTACGTACAAGTGCTTGTAAAGACATACAGTATACTGTACAAACCACGCTTGGTGGTAAACCCATTGACTAGTATTGACTGTATGTCTGTACATTGAATTACGAAGCATATTATGAAATAATAAATAAAATAGTGCATTTGTGTATTATGCCCATAAAAGTTTCTAACCCGCTTGAACGAGTTTGCTGCTTGTTGTTTTATGTTTAAAAAGGTTTCAACCATCTGGCTTGGCATTCTGCAAAATGTTACGTGGCTTTATTTTGGTTTACATCTTATTTGAAGTGTGCAGGCTAATTTTGGCTCAGGAGGGCAATTTTAGCCATGTGGTCGATATGGCAAAGTACGGTAGCGAATTGTCTCATTTTTTTCGTAAAAAAAACATTCTTTTTTTAAATTGTTGTAACTTTGGAAAATTTGTTCGTTTCGTTTCTATTTGTTTAGTGGTCCAGATTGGACTAAACGATGTTGTGCAGACATATTGTTGGAAAGTTATGACAAGCATCGCATGATGGAATGGGACCAACGTAAGGAATGACTTACAGTAGTGCACATTTATTTCAAAAATTGGAATAAAAAAAGCGTGTATTGTGCTTTTTTAGAAAAGCCTGTGAATCTTTCCATTGGAATCTATATTGAAACACTATACTCGGAAGATGAACTTCAGGTACGTACGCGCATAAGAGTACATACATGTGCGCCAAACAGTAAACCCCGAAATTATCTGATCTCTGTTTATCTATAGATCAAACAATCGTTTGATCAATTATTTTAGATCAATAGTTCAAGAACCGATCAGCGCATTTTGCAACAAAACGCGCGTATCATGGACAACTTGAAAAATTGAAGTTCTAAATTACGCAAAACGCCTATTAATTTTTCTTCGATAACTTGTAATGTTTTGCGTAATTTAGAATTTCAATTTTTCAAGTTGTCCATGATTCGCGGGTTTTGTTGCAAAATGCACTGATCCGTTCTTGATCGATGGTTGATCTAGATCAAACAGAGATAGATAAACAATATGACAAAAGATGACAAAACAAGTATATAGGAGCTAATGTACCAAGATAAGTAACTAAAACAAGTATACTACCGTATTTACCCATGCAAAAATTGAGAGGTCCTATATGGGGCTATGCATGGGGGGGGGGCTATGCATTGGAGGGGGCTATGCATGGGACATTTTTTTATGTTTTTGAGAGGTGCACAGCACTGTTGTCAGAGTAAAATTTACCGGTACTTTACCCGGGTAAAATGGCCAATTTTGGACCGGGTAAAATTACTTTACTTTACCCGATGCAGTGGCTTATCGGGTAAGGTTTACCAGTACCCGGCGGAATGGACGCTTACCCGGGTAAAAATGCTGAAAGTGCGGGTAAGTACTGCTAATACTTACCCGATTTACTCGGCCATACTTTCTAGTACTTACTCGGATAGATGTACTCAGGTAAAGCTTGTGCTCTGGACAGATTAGCACTGCTTGGATCAATTTCTGAATCGGTCAGACGATATTATAACGTATCTATCTTCCAGTGTGTACACATACACGCTGGGTGGGGTAGGTACCTACGGTATGTTATGGATTGTAATCTAACGCATGTGCATGTATGTATGGGCGCATAGCAACCAATTTCAAAGCAAAAATCCCCTACCTATGTACTTACTCGATTTTACCCAGGTAAAATGCTTCACATGGGTTTACTTTACCCGTTTTGACAAGGGCCGGGTAATGTTACCTTACTTTACCCGGGATAGAGCATACCCGGGTAATTTACTTTACTTTACCCGTTTTCACTGAAGACCGAGTTGACATCAGTGGTGCACAGAGGCATAGTTTTTAGGTCAAAAGCACATGTTTTAGGGCATAATTGAGGTCGGGTAGCTTAGCTAGTATCGGGTAGTATGTATGTTATGCATGTTCCGTAGTAAGCATGTTCGTGCATATTCGTAGACTTTTCAAAAATCCACAATAATTTACGATTTTCCACAAAATAATTCGTAAATTTTTTCCAAGGGATTCAAACTGGACATGTTCCTCCGGTTGAGTTGGTTAGACCGGCGCCTCTCCCATAATATCTCGTCCGTGCTCGTTTTGACTGACCCGGCGCTGATCGATGAAATATGGATGCCGGATATCTACGTATCCAATTCACACCACTCCAAGTATCACGATGTGATGCGAAAGAATCAACTGCTTCGCATCAAAAGCGACGGAAGAGTCGAGTACAGTGGCAGGTAGGTACTGTATAATTTATTTACATACACTAATCCGTATCATGTACGATTATTTTAATCCAAAAACAAAATACCATATTTTTGGGTGTTACGTACTACTACTAAGAGACGTCAGTCTGGGCCGCCTGAACATCAATACGATTTCGTTTCGGGACCCCAAGCTGCCTATTGCAAATTGGAATGGTCCCCTGTGCATATAATATACGCACAGCTGTCGTATTGATGTTCATGGCTGGCCAGACTGACGTCGGTGGATTACGGTATTGCGCGCAGCAGTTCTTGTCATGTTGCGTTTAGTTGTGCTGTAGTCGTAGTTGTTTTCGTCGCCCTGGTCCGCAACCCTAAGTGTGGGTTACGGTATATGCATACCAGAATTCTGGTCCGCACGTGCTGGACGCGCTGTTTTTGCGGACCAGAATTTTGACGTCCCACGCAGTGTTTATGCTGTATAGGTGCGGGCCAGAATCTGACTTGGGTGGACGAGAGCTGGAACCAACCAACCAACCAACCTACTTCGACTAGCTGTGGATGAACACTGACCGATCTGTTAGCGTTTAGTCGTTTATATCTTTGCGTCGTCGCCGGCCTTCTGTGCTTGGGTCAGATTCTGGCTTGCTTGCAATCACTGTTGCATTTTTTGGGATTGCTGTGTGGTCTGTCTGCTGCTTTTCTGTCTAATTTTTTTGCGGACCAGAATTTGACGATTTTCTGGTCCGCTACTTTGTTCGTCGTCGTCGTTGCTTAATTTCTGGTCCGCCACTTTTGTCTGCAATATGACGATTTTCTGGTCCGCCACTTTGTTCGTCGTCGTCGTTGCTTAATTTCTGGTCCGCCACTTTTGTCTGCAATATGACGATTTTCTGGTCCGCCACTTTGTTCGTCGTCGTCTTTGCTTAATTTCTGGTCCGCCACTTATTTGTCTGCAATTTGTCGATTTTCTGGTCCGCCACTTTGTTCGTCGTCGTCTTTGCTTGATTTCTGGTCCGCCACCACTTTTGTCTGCTGTCGTCGTCTTTGCGGACCAGATTTTGACGATTTTCTGACCCGTCATTGCGAGCACAAGCGGGGCTCGAACTCGTGTGTGGATTCGTCTTGAGTGCGCGCCTTAGACCACTAGGCCATCACAGCATCAGCAGTAAAATCTCTAAAGCTGGTATAAAAAGCCAGCGTTTAGTCAGCTCTGTACGTATGTATGTACATATTATTTTAGCACCGTAGGGATAATGATTGCTGGGCAGGTGCGCGCGCCCCCCACAAAATTCAGGACGCAGTAAGTACGTGTAAATACATATGTATGTACGGTTGTATCAGTGGACGCAAAAGCTGGCTCGAACATGCACGAACACGTTTGCATTCTTTTACATGCAACACTTAGTCTGCAATTGACGCCGCCACATCCTTCATCATGCGTACTATAAAAGCTTTTTGCAGCTGCGTTTGTTTCATTGAACCGTTTTGTCTTCTCAGGAATTGGTTGCTCTTGTTTCTTCTTCTTCTGTCACCAAGAACATGGCGTATTTTACAAAGTTCGACACGAGCTACGATTGCCCACTCGCCAATGTGCGCTTTACCAAGTTCATAGCGCCCTCTCTTCCGACAAAAGAGTTTCACTCAGTAGAACAGTACTATCAGTACCGCAAGGCCCTATTCTTCGAGAACACGGAGATTGCTGACAAGATACTTGGTGCCACCAATCCATACACGTGCCGTCAAATTGCTGCCAATGACCTGCACGCATCTAGCAAGGAAATGGCGAAAAAGTGGAAACGCGCAGCAAAGGACATCATGCAAGAAGGCTTGCTCGCTAAGGTTGACTTTCCACCAAATAGAACACGTAGGCATGCATGCAGAGCCTTACCGTTTGTGTTTTTGCTCTTTCAGTTTGAGCAAAATGAACCCGCTCTCAAGTACTTGCTCAAAACCGGTGACAGCGCCATCCTATACTGTGATCCAAATGATCAATTCTGGAGTTGCGGCGTGGCCAAGTCCGACAAGCTCGACAAGGATACCAGCTTCCCTGGGTCAAACATGCTCGGCGTTCTTCTTGCCAATCTGCGTGCTGAATTCGTGAAGAATCCCAAATATGCACAGCTGCTAAGTGACAACAAAAATGAATCATCTGTGTCCAAACCAAAAGCTGAGGGTATTGCTCTGGTCTAACAACTTGCGTAAATGTATGTGCATACGTGTTGACTGAATAAATGAGCAAAACGGTCGTTTCACTCACTCATCTTCTTTTCTCGTGCTGCAAACATGTCGCTTTCACTCTGCAACTTCAGCTCCATGTTCAAACTGAAGACTACTGTGCCTTGCGAACTGATTGCATCAGCTTTCGCAAACTCGGAACACGACAAAACGCGGCGATGTGTGAATCTTTCGTGGCAAGCTCAGCCATGTAGTGTTCATTTTCGCATTCGCGAAAGTGGCATTGTTATTCAAATGGGCGCAGATTCTGAGGAAAACGCAAAGACAGCGTGCGAAGCATTGTACAAAAAGCTACAGCAGATACTACTGCCTGTTGAGCTGCAGTTTTGTGACTACCACATCTTCAGTAGGCACGCTGTATACCGTAACCAAGCGCCGATCAATCTGTACAAGTTGGCAGCCTCCTTCCCTCCAGGTCAATACAGAATGGAGTTGGAACTCGCCCCCGGTCTTACTCTGCGCATCAGAATAAATGGGAAAATGTTCACAGTTCGTATTTACGCCACTGGGACTGTGACAATTATGGGAAACAACAAACCTGAAGAAATAAGAGCTGTGTTGCAGCGGGTTTTTGATGCTATTAAACTTGTAGCAGCTTGATTGTCATGCCTATAAAAGTGTTGTGTACCCAGCAGCAGCACATTGTTCACTTTTATGCAAGTCATGGATGGTAGTGCTATGTTGAAAAGTGACTTTCTTGTCGAACAGTTGTTCCTCGATGCATGCTCTCCTATTGTGCGTCAAATTATCAGCAAGCAATTGTCAAAATACTGTCTTGGCTGTCTTCACCCCGAGTATGCGATGAATCAACAGGCACACAGTTGTCTCATGATGTTCGACCTGATAGCATCAGATGTCAGCTTGGCCACGCTGGGAAAGCTTGAGAACAAGCGACATAAAGTTTGGCGCAACATCTACCACATGCTCTTTGCTGAAGATTCAAAATACGCCGCCATCACTGCGAAAGAGTTGGCTCAGCTCTTTGGCAGCTCATTCATTGGCGACCCATTCAAGCACATACTCATCAACACTGACTGGCAGTCCCGACTCACGCAGAAGATCATGGGCGTATTCCATGGAAAACTACCAAAGCCACCCAGCAAAGAAGATGAAGACGCCAAGGCAACAGATGACTCTGATGATAAGAGCGACGATTGATACTGTATTGCATAATCGCTAAGCGTTGACTGTTTGCAGGTATTTGTCATCCCTAGCCTTGGTGTTTTGTCAAATTGCTGTCTGATTTTGCTAGTATCACTCTGCTTATGAAAAAAATGTCTGATCGTAAAAGAACTGCAGAAGCGTTTCTTGCTGCGGTGAATGAAGCCCAGGTGCAAAACAGCACTGACCATGTGGCACCCGTAAATCCAAAGAAACCCAAAATAGATTCTCCAAAGTCTCCTGCAAATAGCAAGGACAAAAACTGGACAGATCAGCTGAAGCAAGACCTTGAAGAAGACAGTGAAGCAACAGATGATGAGGAACAGGAAGACAACAGCAGTACGCCAGAAAGCCCTCAGGGGGCCACTGTGATTGCTGTTGGTGTCAAGGAAAAGGACGAGATGCCGCCAGAGAAAACTACTGTAGCTGCACAGAAGAAACAACAACGCAAACAGCTGGCTCCCAAGAAACTTGAGATGACAGAACAGTTGAAAGAATTGGCAAAGAAACCAAAGACAAAACATAAGAAGGCTCAGACAGACAACAAAATGAATGAAGCTTTCTTTGTGAAACCACTTGAGAAGCAAAATGCAGTCTTGCTAAGTTTGTGCAAAGACTGTCTGGCTAAGAGCAATCGTCGTATTCGTATCTACAGTGCCAAAGGTACTCAGTATCTAGGCATTGTCATGTGCCAGAAATGTGTCAGGCATAATCTTGCTATTCAGGAACATTTCTTCTCTTAGAGCGTATCATTCCTATGTTTGTGCAATGAAGTGTATGTCTGCCGATAACCATGCCTTATTCTCAACCTTTGCTTCAACATCCGTTTTCTATGGTTGTCTCTGGGCCAAGTAAAGCTGGTAAAACAGTATTCACTCAGAGTCTGCTTAAACACATTGATGCTCTGTCCTCTGTATCTCCAGCTGAAATAATCTGGTGCTATGCAGAATGGCAACCTGGCTATCAGACACTAGCTGAAGATGCTCGAGTTGTATTCATGCAGGGGCTGCCTGATATGAAACAGTTAAAGTCGGTGAAGGGGCCTCCTCGTCTGCTCATCTTGGATGATATGATGACAGAAGTGAAGCAAAAGAAAGACAATCCAATCAACAGTCTGTTTGTCAAAGGCGTACATCATTGGTCCATATCGCTGATTTTCATTGTGCAAAACTTATTCTTTTCTGGCCTGCGCACATCCCGTATCAATACGCACTATCTTGTTCTCTTCAAAAACCCAGGAGACAAGCTTCAGATTGCCAATCTTGCCAGACAAATGTACCCAAAGAAACAGGAGCATTTCATAGACGCCTTCGAGCTTGCTACTTCTCTTCCCTACAACTACTTGCTTGTTGATTTGACTCAAAACTGTCCTGAGGAATTGAGGCTGAGATCACAGATATTTCCTGGTGAAACAACGATAGTCTACATGTAAAATGTTTCGCTGGGTTTGCGTTTCTGGAAAGGGTGGTGCTCTTTTTCATGGCCAGAGTGCCAGATGGTATGATTCTTTGGAACAGTGTGCCCTTGAAGGAATACGCTGGCTCCTGCGCTACACTGCGTATGAAGTTAATGGCATTGATAGCTCAAACCCATACCTAAGAATAGAGGAAACAAAAACTGTCAAAAATATTTGGGGCACTACAGTGGAGTACATCTCTGTTGTTGCTATTCACTAAAAAACAAAATGCTGCTGTCACCCTCCTTCAAAAGCTGCACTTTGAACGATAGGCACAGACAGGCATTGGATGAACTGATATTGGTCTTTATTCCCTATGTCAATCTGGATACACTTCTGCCTC